>JAOWAR010189514.1:0-15629 GCA_028571005.1 Clathrina lutea | reverse complement strand
GCCAATCGGGAATGGAGAAAAAAGAAATTTGTTTGATGGTTCAGTTTCTTCCCGGAGATTTTCAGTTTCATTGATGGAAATTGAAAAGTTGACAAGAAGCAAAGAGTAGAAAAGATGTGCAAGAAGAAAGTTCTTAACTACAAGTGGCCATATTACAAGATGAAAGAGTCTTTCTGCCAACAAGGGTGGAATCCTAATAGAATGTTAAAAGCCATTCTTGTAGGTTTCACGTAGATGCTTCCGGCAGGTCATCTTCGCGCACTTGCTGCATGTGGCTTTGATATTAGGCAACTTGTCCTTCTCAGCCTGGTAGCCTGGCGCTCCAGCCACCTCTGAGATGCAGACATGTCACCGTTTCCTAGCAGTGATAGTGGTCTCCTCACCAGACGTCGAGCCACCTGTTGGTTGATACCTCGGCTCACTTTCTCCCAACAAAAGTGATAACTTCATTGTGGTTTCTCGAAAGGCCAACCAAACTTGTCTTTTGAGCAAACGGAATAACCAGGGCCTCAGCAAGACCCCACCCAAGCTGAAACAAGTTAACATCTTGTTCCACCATTCCAAGCCTCCAAAGGAGGACGGTCAAGGCGTTTACCAGAACGGTATCCAGGATAAAAGAGAGGCAAGCCACTGTCCACCTCGGCGACTTGCTCTTCGTAGAGTACTTGCTCATCCGTTGATCAATGATGTCTGTGCCTCTTTTCGTGAAATCATGTAGCTTGAAAACTGCTGGTTTCTTCTTCCCGTCATCCATTGTGACACCCATTAGGGATCGGACAGTGGAAAGCAGAAGAACATTTCTTTTTCCTTTGCCGGACGGTACAACGTATGAAGTGATTGACAGGTCTCCATGCTCCTTCCCCCAGTACATCCGGCTGGAGTAATCTTCTCTTTCCTTGTCTGTCTTTGCCTTTTCTGGAATCACAACTCTGTTGCTTTGGAGAGTGCCTATGCAGATGATGTTTCTTTTGCGAGAAGCCACTTTGCGATTGGTATTGTCAAGTAGAGGCGGTTCATCAAAATGAACCTGCCTTGAAGTGAGACACGACTCTCCAGCTTCGTGACCATTTTCTTAACAAAGTTCTGCGTCCTGGCAATGTAGAATGGCGATAGCTCTTTCTTTGGCTTGACTGTGTACACGAATGATTGGTAGGTGTAGCTTTTCTGAGCATTGTTTAGAAACTTGAACAGCGTGCCATATTTCGCCGGCTTGTCCGGGTTGTACTGTTTGAACGCCAGATGGTTTCTCATAGGGTATAAACTTTCATCCAAGGAAAGGTAGTCACTTGGAGAAACATGCTGGCCACATTCTTCGTTGAAGAGGTCGAACAACTGTCGGCACGCAATGAAGCAACCAACCTCCCATTGGTCTGGTCGAGTCACTAAGTTGTCAAAGAAAGGATGTAACATCAAGAAAGAAAATCGGTCTTGAGACTTTGCTCTAGCAAAAGCAGGAAAACCAGTTCGTGCTGAGAATATGTGCAAGACAGCATGGTTGATGAGACTAAGCAGTCCCTGGAAGTACATCAGGCCAAATAGAGCATACAGCTCACACTTGTCTGTAGAGCGAAGATACGGTTTCATGTTGGGGCAGATGCGACAGTGCCTTCTCAATCTTGAGGTTTGTCAATTCAACCACCAGGTTGCTGCAGAGAAGAACAACTCAAATGCATCCCGCATGTTTGTCACAGACTTTGCTTCTCTACTCTTCATTCCAGAATCACCATTGAGAATGTCACCTTTCGCTGGCGGCCTCTGACTTCAGGTTGAACGTCGGTCCAAAATATTTTCTCCACATCCTCCTGGAGTCTTACGTCCAAGAAAGCCAGTGTAGGTGTTTCCCGCGTTTGAAGGTAGCTCCATGTCTTGAAAGTTGTCAGCATCAAGTGACCTGTCGATGCTGCTCACCAGGCGCTCCTGTCCCGTGCAGGCTTCGGTGGAGGAGAAGAGGGCGGTGAATCAGGCTGTACTTCCGTAGATAGTTCAGTAGCAAAGGTAGCTTCCTCCAAGAAATCTCCAACAGTCTGATCATGATCAGTTCCAGTGTTACTCCCATCCTTGTCATCTCGATGCTTATCTTCCAGAAGATCCTCCATGGTGAACAGATTGTCAAGATATTCTCCCCTGAGCTGTCATTGGCAAGCAAGTTGGCAACGAACTTGGCAGAGAAGCCAGTTCTTCTGGCTCTAGACATTGTCCCAGAAGCCAGAATGTCCACCGGCAGTCAAAAACTGTCCAACAGCACTGGAGCTCAGCCACAGAAAGTGGTGAGACTGGACGGAAATACAGATTACCGAGAACCTTTGCATTTTATGGTGTTCCTCTGTGTTGGACACTTATGGGAAGTGGAAATATCCAGATCCATCTTGCAACTGCGATTGAAAATCACTTTTATCAGCTCTGCTGTCTTCACCGCATTTTATAAGTGATTCCTTCACTGAGAGATCACTTAAGAGCTCTCTGAAAATCCGTAGAAAAAGCTTTTAACAACTACCTTTATTTCATTCATTACCATGGCGACAAGTACCACCCTATGAATTCAAAAAGGCACCCACTTTGTTCGAGACATATAGATAGAAAAAGTCAAGAATGTTTGTGGCCTTCTTCTTCGTAGATGTGGAGAAATTTTAGTTTTTTGACCGGGGGGGGGGGGAGGCCACCCCTGTGAGGGATAGGGCTAAGGCTGTTGTGAGGTCAAAGTTGGTGTCCAAACTTGCTGTGTCAAGACTTCACCCGGTGGTATATGTTTGTCATAAAATGCATTTTCCAAAAGTGTGGGCAGTTGTTTCATTTGTTGCCTGTACCGTCCTAATATGCCACTAACTGAGAATAATTGAGCGTTGTCGTCTTGCACACCTGATAGACACTGTCTTGTCGTTAAAATTTGAAAGTCGTTCTATGCTCAGCATTGCATTTGCTTGCCTCAGCCTCAAAGTAAGAAGAAAAACAAAAGTAACAATAAAATTAAACAAAAAAAAAATAATATCAGGTGGAAGGGAAGTGAGGCATGAGATCAGGAAAGATTGACCAATAGGCCCAGCTAGGATTCCATCCCAGGACCTTCCAGACTAGTCCTGGTTCGAGTCCTAGCTAAGCCAGGTGGTACATTTTTCCAGTCAGTCTGGAAGGTCTTGGGTTCGAATCACAGAAAAACACGCTGAAAACCAGCAAGTTGGTGTCAACTCTTATGACAGTCAAACCAGGTGTACGGAGAAAAAAAAGTTGGAGTCATTTTCATCAGGAGCTTTAGCTTAGATCACGGTCAATTACGCAAACTAGGGGTGAAAGACCAGCAGCCACGGAGCTAGGAGTTACACCATCTGTCGATTTGACCTGCTGATATTGGGCAGTCTGTCATTAAACTCAATCACCTCTTTTCAACTGAACAAGGGGAAAGTTGAAACGTCGTGACAGCAATGAGTGAGCCTGTTTGTGTGATTCAAGAGAGGGAGCTGTTGCCACATACAGTGCTTTCTCAGAATTTTGATACATCCATGGTACAAAAACTTTTGCTTATAAAGAATAATATTCCTCCATCAGATCTTTGATTTCAATCATTACAGGTAGACTGTTGTAAACAAAGCTACCATTGCTGCAGAAGACTTTTTGAATATTCAAAACATGGCAATAAATATATTGTCATTTCGGTCATTGGTGGATGTGTGTCGGCATGTCTCTGTGTATGTCCTCCCTTTATTCAAAAAGGGCGAGCCAGTACGTACCAGACCTTACCGGCCAAACAAGGAACTTCTCCTGCGTGTTCAGGATAAACGAGGTTGATTCGAATTCTCCTTTCTGTGAAATGAATAAATTCCTTCCTTCCTAGCCAATGTCAACCACTGCTTCTTGGATACAGTCGGCTGGCACCGCTTATGTTTTTTGTGTCCATGGCAACATGCAGTCGGCGAGTTACATTCAATTTCATTTCGTGCCTAACTGTCGGTGTCCTCAGGTCAATTTATCGACGTTCGCAGAAAACGCCTGCAAAGAAAACGTCGTGCTTAGGGCGATAGAGTCCTTCAGCAAAGGGGAAGGCGACACGGAAGGCTGTAGAAAGTGGAGACGAGGGGCAAGCTCACCTCCAAGCTGAATGTGTAGGCACTTGCACGAAGCTGTTAATGTGGCCAAGAAGAAGAGAAACATGTTATTCATTCAAAACGAAGAAGAGAAGAAACTGAAATAAAAAAGAAGAGAAAGAGACGGGACATTGACGGTTAACCTGTGAAGGCTTCACCTGATGAAGTCTTCACAGGAGACACATCGACTGCCCCTTTCTCTTTCTCTCATTTTTTGTTTCTGTTTCTTCTCTTCTTTGTTTTGAATCCATAAATGTGGGGAACAGAGGCAAGCTCACCTCGAAGCCAATCGTGCGGGTACCGAGTTTTGCACAAAGCCTAGAATGCATATGCGGGGAATAGAGGGAAGATCACCTCAAAGCCAATCCTGCAGGCACTGTGTTTGCACACAGTCTAGAGAGTGGGAAGACGGGCAAGTTGGAACGCAAAGGCGAGCAAGTGGTAGATATTTTTTCTCGCACGTTTTGGAATCACTAGGTAGATCAGCTAGTAAAGGAAGAAGACCCTATTCACATGTGGATGATTTCCTTTGCTTTCAAATGCAGCAGTTGGGCAGTCATCCTTCTGCGACCTTAGCACCTTCTCAACGCTCTTAAACAGGGGAGGATTAGGCATCTCCGAACGATTTAAGGAAGAAGTAAGTTTTTTTCAAGGAGACACTAGAAAGGTGATTGAAAGCATGGAAGAGTGCCACATTGTAGCAACTTGTAGTTGGCATGCATGAAAGGGATGACCCCAAGTTGCTAATACTTTGAAGTTTGTGCCCTAAAGGTCCACTAGATAAGCGTCTCCCTTAATTTTGATGTTTCCTTTAGCATCTGCGTGTTTTTCACTATCAGTAAAGTTCAGCCAATTTACTTTAGTTGGTGTGTAGATGTGTGTTGATCCAGTTTTATGCCTCTAATGAGAAGGAATGAAGATTCAGGCAAAAATCAAGACTCTGTTCTTTAAATGGAGGGAGAAAGAAAGAAAAATTGGCCATGGACCTGCTATGATTTCAAGTCGGAACTTTTGCTGATTTCATTCTGTTGTTTTGATTTTCTTGTTTCAGATAGATTACTTGGAGTATTAAAAGTTCAGGATTCAATCTGCAACGCTGTTAGGTTGTATGAGACTTCTGTCCCGATTTGAATATGCATTTTTATCGATGATTACATTCTGTCTTGCAAAGAGAATCAAGGATATGTCGAAGCCCTACGCTGACATGACCACAGCTCTGCTGGAGAGAGAAGGGTACTGCAAGGCCTCGCTGATAGGATGTACGCCGCCATCCAAATGCAAGTGTAATCTGCCCGAGAATCTTGGAAAAAGACTTTCGTCTACAAGGAGACGGCGGTCTTCAAGGAGACGGCGTTCTTCAAAGGGACGCAGAGGGTTGTGGACGAAGACTAAACGACGATTGACAGATCACAGCTCCAACAACCGTTGTCTTTGCAGAAACTGGGAGTAGACATTTCTGCAAGTCAGATCTGCTGGGACCATCACTTGCTGCGTCTTCTGCTGGCCTCTGTCCTTTTCTTTATGAATAGTTTTCTGTAGGTGGTTTCAACGTTCGTTCTTTTCAGCACAGCTAGCAAACTATCTAGTTTCATAGAGTAGTTCGAGGAGTTATATTTCTTCTTTGGACTATGATTTCTCAGTATGTCTCTGAACGAACATTGCAATCTTAGCAAGCTGATCAATCTTCTACAGCTAGAAACTGGAAATACAATAAACTAGTGCTAATGGTTTCCCTGCCAATTTGCAAGTTGCTTAGATAGTGACTGCTTGTACTGTCTAATCGGAGCATGTGACAGTTGGTAACCCATATAGCGGGGTCAACCAACCGTAACCGTCCACATATATTCTAGTGTAAACATGGATCACTAGATAGTGGAGTACTAATATGAACACTTTCCAAGAGATGTGAAAAGTGAGAAGAAAGGAATAGTGAAAGGCCAAAAGTAAATATCTCAAACCTAGAATAAAAGTCAAGCTTCCTCTAAAACAAACGGGAGGTGGAACAAGAGGTGACTGAAGTTCTATTGGAGATACAAAGAGCAGTAATAGAAGGACGAAAAGAGTTCAGACGTAGAGTGAAAGGCGGCAGACAGGAAAAGCGGTAGAATGAGAGTTCCCAAAAGAATATATGGACCTCATTGACACCGCTGAAGGGAGCTTGTCTACACGGGCCTTTGACCATCGAGATGTCACCATGAAAAGTACAGCCTGTGCAATCTGCGGTGCCAAGCCAGAGTAGGCCAAAAAAGCGTCTTCAGGATTGTGGACCTGGTCATTCGAGAACGACGCTGCCCAATAATTTCTTTCGCAAAGGATACCTGCACTTGTTCAAGGCTGATGCTGGCAGCTTTCGGACAGGAGTCCAACCCCGGACTAGTCTACTCTAGAACAGGCCTAAGCGGCGACTTGGGCAATTTGACAACGAAAGCTGAATAACCACAACGATAAGCCAGCCTTCTAGGTTACGACAATTTGAGCCGAGAATGTTGAGGCTGGACATGGTTACTCCACCTAAGTTGGTGGTCAACTCTAATTCAAAGGTGTTTGTACTCGTTGACTTTAGGATAGGCTTGTCGTTGAGAAGAAGGGGGTTAGGCATACAGTTTAAATATCTTGGGTGTGGATGAGTAAAAAAAAAAAGTTGGGTAGCCTTAGATCCTAAAATAGTATGCAGCTCCAACATTGAGCCCGGGCGTTGATATTTGCCATGCCACTCACAAGCTTGCATTCATTTCTTGAAGAGCAGTCCGGACGTTACATCAGAGTGTCATCAGCAAAGAGCACACACTTCAGGAAGGTACTTCTGTCAAATCACTGAAAGAGATAACGAAATAAAGAGGGCTCAGAACAGATCCTGGAGACACTCCTGATGAGACAGATCGAGTACTTGAAAAGGCTCCATCAACCATGGGAGAGATTTGTCCGTCTTTGAGGTAGTCTACAAACCAGCTCAACTCCACACAAAATATCCCAATGCTTATGAGCTCCGTGAAAGGTAGATGGCGATCCACGCCATCGAAAGCATTTGCAGCATGCAAGAGAGAGGCCTGGACACTCTGGATCTTGTCCGATGTGCAATTCCAATCTTCAGTATTGACACCATTTGCCACACTGTAGACATGTTTGGTGGGAAACCAAACTGGGTATCAGGGATAACGTTACAATTTTGATCGAGATAATAGCATATGGGAGTTGTTTATGGATGAAGCATCCAAAAACATTTGACACACTTCGTAGGCGAGAATTGGCTTGTAAGATTCAGGGATTTGCCGCTCTCTTTCAGACTGAATGAACAATTTCTTTCCTCCACTTGCCTGGGTATACGCCTTTCAACGTTGAGTGGTTACAGATGTCGGATAGAGGCACAGCGAATCCACCAGAACAGTGCTTAAAAAAAGGTGCAGCATTCCATCACAACCAGGAGCTTTCCCCAGAGGAAGGTATGACAGGTCTCAACATATGTTTCAGCCAAAAAGGGCTTAAATTGGAAGCTTCTGCTTTTGAGTACTGGCAAGAAGGGCTTCCCTTCTGGCTGGGGCGCACTGCACTGGACAGCTAACGCTTAGATTTCATCATTCAAGTTCGTCAGAAAGTGGGCTTTTTCGTTAAGTTAATGTATTTCCCCCGGTCCAAGACAGATTTCATATCCCTATGATAGCTCTAGTCTTAAAGCTCATTCTTCTTTCAAGCGTTTGAAAATATTTCGTCTTTGGAATGCCATCCGGTTTAAGCACTAATTTCCTTTGATTTTCCCACATGGGAACGCTGGGAAGACCATGCGCATAATTTGCCTGACGACCAGAAATATAGCCAGTCATGCAGACAACATTGTCAAGAGGTTCCCTTGTCCTCTGTTATCATTTAATAGATGGCAAGCTTAAAATATGCCATGAAAAAGCCCTTTCATATTTTGTAGAAAAATGCAATGAGTGCGAGGTTTGCCTTGGTAACCACATCACTTCCGAGGCATGGTTCAAAAGCCATGCCTTCAGAGCTTCTGGCTATGCCGGATCGTAGCAAGGTACCCTAGGTATTGGCCTATATCAGTAAAGTGCTCCTCTTTTCCTTCATTCCGTTGTTGGTCTTCTACAGTTCAGTACATCCGCTGATGCCAAAGTCTGGCCCCCACAAAACAGACTATTGTTCACCTTTGGTTGAACTACGTCCAAAAAGGGTGCTGAAGTGTTCTCAATGTTCTTGATGTGTTTCCAATAATCCTTTTGAGCATACCATGGCCAATCTTAACGTGAAGCAAATCAACGTCTATTTCAAGCAGGACAGACATAGTTTGCTCAAACTGGAAGTTTATTCTTGGCAAAGCTGTCAGGTTTGCCTACAACGACCTGTGCTGAGAGCGTCTATCCATGCCAGCTCAAGGTTTTCACTGGGAAAATGCCTGGCCAGCAAACTTTCCCACTGGCCACAAAGGTTGTCAATCAGATGGCCTCCATTATCCAACGCATTCGAATGTCGAATACCGCCAGCTGTTTCTTCATAATTTCTTCACTTGCTGACGCCTTTTTGGATCCGAAGTCTGCAGGCGAAGCTCTCGAGAATCCCAGGGAAGGAGGAGAGAAGCTCATGATCAGCTTAGACTACACCATGCCAAGGATGCAACTTGTGCACTGCCGTATCACGCCTGGTTACAGGATTGTAATCGTACGGGAGCTCGTTCGTGAAAGAAAATGCTCAATATTTGGCTCAAAGTTGCCCTTAACTGATTATTTCGATACAGCAATTTTTGCCAGATCGTGGCACACAGATTGCCATCTCAGTATCGTTAGGCTGTTATCGCAGATTTACATGTACGTGATTTTTGGTATCCGGGTTCCCAACGTTCCCACATTGGAAAATATGCGATTATCGAAGTAGCCTCGCCAAACTCAGTGTTAAGTATATTTGAATGAGGAAGGTTAACGAGACCAAATCTGAATGAAATACACATTGTCCATCAGGTGTCGGGAGGATGACGGTTAACGACCTTCGGGTTGACCCCTGTCTTTGACTTCCCTCATGTCTGTGTGAGTAAAAGGTTTATGCCGATATCGAAGCCAACACTTACAAGATAGCGTTTCAAGTTACGCTTCGCTCTACTCCGGTGTAATAACTAATCTTTAGTTTCCATTTGTAAATATGAGACGATCCTCGAAAATTCCTCCTTTTATCCTTCACCGTCTATCTGCAACTCTGAAGGTAGGCCATGCAGTCCCACGGGCCAACTGAGCAATGCACACAACTGCAGCTCTAATCTTTTAACATGCATATAGGCAATCAAAAGGCGGTACGCTGCTTTGTATTGTAAGTGTTGTGACCGAGTAGTCGGGTACCTGTCGTAACCGAACTTTTTCGGGTAATGAAGAAATCACCCGTTTGGGTAGTTAGACCTCCTTTCCGGCCGCAATCCTGGCTGCCTGGACGCCGCCGAAACCAGAGCAGATCTGCAGGGCCCAAGTGCAGGAATGAATAGCCACAGTTTGGTCGAATCGCATATGATCAGCTTATTGCTCAGCACATGCATCATATTCGCGCCTTGGCGTGATCTAATTCAGACGTATCGCCCTCGCTGTCGCCCCCTGCTAAGACCATTACAGATGGAACTTCTTCATGAGAATCGTTGCACGTCTATTTGGTGACAAGCCCCTCGCGGCCCCACGGAAACGACTTAAAACAGAGGACAGAGTCATGATTGTTATACCTGAGCATGGCTATCCATGTGCAAATACAAGGTGAGAGTAATTGTGCGAAAAAGACAGAATGTGAGAGAAGAACGTGCAATTACAATATGTGGGAAAGTGTGACCAAGTTTGCTAATCAGTTGGATTTTAGTGCACGTGAGTAATAAATCGGAGGGCGTGAAATGTGCATGTGGTGCATATCGGTGAACAAGAATTGATAGGGGATCAAGTCAAGACACATGACAACAAACTCATTTTATTTTCATAACTCTGGGTTAATTATTTTGATGTACAAAGCCCCTAAAACATGGAGAACAGAAAAATTATGTGCTTTAGAAAGAAAGATACATTTGCTCAGATCATCTTTGTCGACTTGGCTGTCTGATCTTTCTCTTAAATCAATCACTGGTTTTCAGCACCACATTCAGACTAATCTATACCTATCTCTACTATGGTACTGCACTGGCTACAATGGGTGCCAATGATCACCGACTTTCCAGGTGGAAGCTGCCAATGTTGTCTTTGATTGACAATTACCAAAATGAATACCTTTGCAGCCCGAAAATTGCTGCCTGGCACCCTATGAAAAGAGATAGTACCGCTTGCTTCATCACCTGATGTACTCTCACGTATGGATCGCCATGTACCTGTCAATATCCAATAAAAGCACCATGGGCGGCTTGTGTCAATCAGTTCATGGATCACTCGACAACGTATGGTGACTCATGTGAGCGACACAACATGGCGCAGTCCGAACAGTCAGAGCAGCTACAGCGGCAGCACCTACAAATGCTGGGCTTGGTTCGGCTCCAGTCGGAAAGCTACATCAACACTACGGCGGCGCAGCCGAGACGGAAGCCCCGAAAAATAGACGTACCTGTCTTGGAAAGCCCTGATATAGCGGATATAATAACGTTTAACGGCTGGGTACTCGGGTGGAACGATTATGCTATCATGATGCGCGTGGGACAAGAGGTTAAGGATACACTTGGCAGGCAAGCACTGCTGCGGACCGCGCTATCCCACGACTGGTCTCTTCTATGGACAACTGGACGGCTGGGCATAGCTGAAGAGGGCGACATTTAGGCAATTGTAGATAAACTCCGAGCTTAGATCAGGAAGCGTCACATCCCTTTCCTGAAGCGGCAGAAGTTTTATGTCAGTTAAGGCCTCTAACGGTTTTAAAAGGTTGTGCCCAAACAGTCTTCGTACCGAGCTGTACACTTCACAGTACGCTGCTTGTGTGGTTGACTCACGGCCCGGGGAAGCTTGGTTTTTATAGCATACTTGTACCGAAAAGTGCAAGGTGCTGCTTAAGCGCATGGCAACACTAGCCTTCTGAGCAATGCGACCGGCTGCCTGACTAATACCGTCAGCAAAAGGTTTTTGCATGCAGCACTCTTGGTTCAAATTTTTGCGAATGACATTTTAGAGAACTTCTGGCTGTGGAATCATCCCATCAGAGATATGCAGTGTTGAAGTTTCACGGGCATGCTGCTGAGTACTGTAAACAAAAGCGATGCTGTTCCGTACGCATAGACAAACAATCAACAACGGCAAGCTTGGGAAAATTAAAAGCTGTCCCTTGCGTTGAATTCTAATCCTTTGTGCGCATGTTGAATTTTCGGTGAGAATTCGAAGGAGAGATCAATGTGAAAGATATTGAGAAGAGATCTAGAAGGGATGAGTTTGACGAGAGGTCGACGTAAAAAGTTTAGACTCGAGGTCTGGTGTCAGTCTTGAAGGATTATTTCAGACAACTAAACGGCTGCCGTGGCAAGGTCGATCAAACCTTATCCCGGGCAGAACAACGAGAATAGAGAGGATCGATGCAGTATGGCAATATCAAATTGCTTTTCTGGACGACTGCTGCTGGTCCGCCACACTCCGTTTTCCGCAGACTATCCTGTCACCAGTGGTAACGTCTCACAGTGCTTTAAAGTCGCATGTTGACGCCAACGTGTGCCGGATGGCAGTCAAAAAGCTCTGGAAGCTTTCGCCCTTCTCCTGCTGTCAGCCTTGTGGACAGTGAATAAATTTCAGGCGCTCCACTACTCCTAGTATTAGCAGTAAAGATAATCGCCACCATTGTGTGTTGAATAGTCAGCTTTAACCACCAAAATTGGAAGAAAAATAAGGTTTACCGAAAGAAACAGCCCAGAAGCGGTAGACGAGTACAAAATGAGGAAAATCTCAAATATTTTAACCTGGCCAGAAACCTGGCAGCTCTTGGCCTAAGATTGGGTTGAATAAAAATAGGTAACGTTCATAATGTATAGAGTTTACTCACCGATTTTATGTGCTTCCATGCGCTCCAAGGTTTTGTTGACCTTATCTTCGTCAGACTCGCTTGTAAGCTGGACCACGTTGTACACGTCAAGAGAGCTTCGCTGTTCAGGCTTGCGACCAATGCAGCTTTCTGTGCCCTCTCGTTCTTCTCTGGGAGGCCCAAGATAAGCATATTATGATCCCAATGTGCCAAGACTCACACGTTAAAATGCTAACTTGAGAAGAGGTGAGTTTTCCCTCACAGACGGGGTTGGGGGTGGGGGGTGGGGATGGGAAGCTAGCCAAATGGATGAAAGTTGGGATGGGCGGACACGACTCTGGTTTATGTGATGATTGTCACAAGATTGGTTTGACTGCACCAAGCAAGAGGCAGTGGAGATGTCATAGAAAGGGATGGAGTATACAAATCAACAGGGCACATGCCTGTCATACCCGACCTTGGTTCCCAACCCTGACGTCTGTCACTCGCACTTCCAGAATGATTTGGTAGACAGTTCTCAGAAGTTTAGTCCTTTGCAATAACAAGACCCCGAACTTAGAGCAAGACAAGTGTGAACTTTAGGTGCCAAACAACAAGCGCGAAGTTCTGGTGCTCACCTAAATTAGCACCGAACAACAAGTGCGAAGTTCTGGTGCTCACCTAAATTAGCGCTGTTACTACAATGCTCAATCCGTCTGCATGTAGATTTTCGTTCGTGTGTTTGTGTGTTTCTGTGTCTGTGTCTCTGCCTGTGTCAGTGTGTGTTCTATGCATTCAAAATTGACCGAATCTGTACGCTCCGAGGTTTGGGGAAAATCTAGGTTTTTTTTTACCCTAATTTAGTCATCCAAGGTTGGGGAACAAAAATTGGCACATCCTTAAAGTTAACAGAGAAGACTTTGAGGTTTATTTTTTCCGCAAGTGGTTGTGGTCCCTTACATCTACATAACCATGGGAAGGCTTTGAAAGCTAAGAGGCAGAGTAGAAAGTCGGAGAAGTAGAAGAAAGAGAAGAGAAAGAATGTAAAGGCGACTCACGGGAATGCCGTCCGTCAAGCCTAACCTGTATCCATGGGAAGGTTGCCAAGGTGCAAAATGGCCACTGACTGAGAAATCATCAAGATGGAGGGTTTAATACAAAATCAGAATAGAGGTTTGGTTGGACAGTTTTACAAAGACCATGAGAAGAAAGGGAACTTTTTTTGGAGATATGGGACTTGCACGAAGGACAATTTACACCATCATCAGGAAAGTGGAGAAAGGAGAAGTCGTTGGAGAGGAAGCCCGGAAATGGACGACCTGCTGAAAAGACGCCAGAGAAGGAAAGGAGGCAGCTGTGCAAGGCTGCACAGTGCAAGAAGGGGGTATCCCGGGGAATACTGGCAGCCATGTTTGGTTTAGACGACCGGTATGTCGGTAGGATTTTGGCTGACAGTGGTATGAAGCACTACAGGATCACGAATGCCCAAATAGGAACCCTGAGAGGGATGCCACGCAAAAATAAAAACAGATGTAGGGAGATGGTCAGGAACTTTTGCAAACCAACCTCAGACGTTGAGCTTGTCGTTGAAGATGAATCCTATTCTCCTCTCCATCGCGGGAACTGATACACGATTCACCCCAAAATGATGTTCGTCACAACCATACGATCGCGGTCAAGAAATCGCGTAAAAATTAAATGGCGCGAGCCGAATGAACACTGCACGTAGCAAGGACAATAGCAACCACGGCTGCGGCTTTCGATCAGCGGTATTGCGTTGACCTCTGATGGTCCTTTTTCAGAGCTCGAGTAGCAGGGCTCTCTGTTGTTCAGTTAGAGTGACCATGGCGGAAGGACTTGGCTCTGGGCATGTCATGGAACGAGTTATTGCTTAACAGGCGGATGAGGACGTAAGCAGAATCAGGATATTTTTGTGTTTCTCTAAAATTTAATTAATCTTGATCGCGCTTTTCATTGTCCACTTCCACAGGGCCACACCATATTTCTTGTTGCGTTCGAGGGGTCGCTTGCTCCTCCACGATAGGTCCACGCCAATGAAGTGTCAGACGATATGATAAGGTAAATCAAGCCCCCACCCTCGGCACGGTCTTCGGTTCTTCACTGAGGTTCTTACGCTACTTTTCTTTGACGGTTGTTGTGTGTAAACCCCACCATCAGCGTTCAATTTTACTCTTCCAACAAGGAAAATGCGTCCCCAGAAGTGCGCTACAAGGACGAAAAAGTTTCAGGCGGTTTCAGGTTTCTCAGCTGGAGTGACTTGCCATCAGCCCAAGGAAGCAGAGTGAGTCTTCTGCTCTGCAAACTGCAGTATAAATGGTGATCTGTATCGACAAGAGTGCATTTTGCAGCGGCTGAAGCCATTCCTCGAAAAGCACCACGCCGACAACACATATAATATTATCTTTTGGTCCAACTTGGCAAGCTGCCATTACGCAAAGGTCACGCCGCAGCTGCTGGAGGATTAAAGCATGCCATTCATCCCCAAAGAGGCAAACCCCAAAACGTGCCACAACTTCCGCCAATGGAAGATTTTTGAGCTGCCTTCAAGGCCAAAGTCTCTTCTGGAGAATTTGAAGAGACCAGTTTTCGGCAACTGAAGAAGCGCTTGGCCAAGTGGTTAAGGGAGCTCAACTGGGAGCTAGTCCAAACAGCTATTGCACGGGCGAAGACCAGACTGCGAGCCACGGCCAGCAATATGGGCCATATCGCACGGGTGTGAGGTCCGTCACCGGACCCTGGTCGCTATGAGACCAGCCGTCGAGCGCCTGCGCGGCCACGGATATATACGATTAGCGCGCGAAAAACTACCCTATCTACATCATGATCATGGTGCTACATTCATTATTGGTACTGTTGATGTCGAGCAAGCAGCCCTCAGTGTTTGAAAACGACTTTTTTTTGTTGCCTTTGACGACTTGACTTCTTCGTCGCGGATAATCTACCTTTGCTGCAGATATCTCTAGCTGTGCTAAGAAAGAGCAAGGCTATATTAAGTGGCTGCATTGCGTCCCGGTTGCCGACTCGGCGGCGTTCGTCGATGCGAAGCAGAAGCGATTGGCGACCGAAACGACGCTCAGGAAATGAAGTGCTTGCCATCTATTGCAGTCTAAACAGAAAGAATGCAAAACTGAGGCGGAAGTCAAACTAAACTAGTGCTAAACTTGAACAGAAGAATGGCCAGACGCCTACCTTTACCGCAGTTGAGAATGGAAACCACCTTGACTGCTTTTCAAACCTCGATCGGCCAGCAAGCGTGCACATTCAGTTTGCCCCGATTATCATGGCGATCTCGATGTACTTAGTATATGGCGAGCTTCGAGATCAACTCTGGCGAGTCAGGGATAACAGAAAGCTGCCCTATTGGCCTAGGAACGAGCACAGTAGTCGATGTTACCCTAGCAGCACAGGCCGTGGCCAAAGCGCAAAGAGTTCATGCGACAGAGCGATCGGCGACGTCGGAGTTCAAACACAAGAAGAATCGAAGAAGACGCCGTTCCACGCGCAAGAGATGTATACGTGACCGGCGCGAGCACTTCTTTTGCGCTTGATTTCGGTGTTGTAAATGCCTTTTTTCCGTGGATTTTCTTCGCTTTTGTGGTAGACCTGTCC
>JAOWAR010189403.1:0-15635 GCA_028571005.1 Clathrina lutea | reverse complement strand
GTGTGTATGCATGTGCTGTGTGTGTGTGTGTATGTGGTGTGTGTGTGTATGTATTGTGCTGTATTTTTTATATGTGAAACATGTATGTGTGAGAGAGAGAGAGAGAGAGAGAGAGAGAGGAAGAGAGAGAGAGAGAGAGAGAGAGAGAGAGAGAGGAAGAGAGAGAGAGAGAGAGAGAGAGAGGAGTGAGTGATTGAGTGGGTGTAAGAGTTGTGAAGAAGACATGAGATGTTAGTTTTGTACATGATGACTTATGTTTTTTCTTTTGTAGAAAACGTACACACCCATGCACAAGAGAAGGGCTATATGCATTTATGTCCACAAGAAAGGTCATGGACGTGGTGCATGCAAGTCTGCTGCTCTGCTGCCTCCCAGGGATCTTTGAGCTTGTAGTTGGGATTACCGTCCATCAGCACAGGCTCAAGTTTTAGGTTACGGAAAGTGTGATACGTGTAGTGAGTTTTGAGGTGGCCATTTAAGTGGTTCACCTTGCTGGTATTGTAGTTCAGCAATAGCTGCGCAGCGGTAAGCTAGGATGGCCTGTGTTGCCAAAAAAAATGCTGCACTCACTTTGCATCGTCTTCTATTTTCACAAAGCTATTGTTTGGCTCTCTCCAGGTGCATGGCTTGCGCGTGTGATGACAGGGTGACACTGGTGTGACTTTGCTTCTTGGATCAGCACCACCATGACAAACAATCCACCTGGTGATTGCTGTGATTGAATATCTTCACTTCAATCCTGGTGTCGATAAGGCTGGCGAGGACAATTTGTCCAGCACCACTGTCTGTCTGGTTTGTTGGCTTGTGGAGCTTGGTACGAATGCACCTTGGGGCTTCATTGCGCATGTGCAGTGGCCTCGCTGCGCAAACGCTTTTACGTCTGCTGATGCTGTCTTTCGAACAAGTGTAAGCCTCTTTGCTGTTCACCAGCATAAAGAAGTGCACACACGATTTGTTGAGACTCTTCCGGTGAACAAAGGAAGCTAATGGAAAAAAGTTTCAGCGTCGTCGTCGTCATCAGTTCCTTAACTCAAAACTAGGTGTCTGAAGAAATGAAATTCGTGTTATTTCGTTTCCTGCAATACCTGGTTTTGAGGTGAGGACGGCGTTGACGCCAAAACGTTTTCGATTTATTTCTGTGCTCACCGAAAGAGTCTCAATAAATCATGTGTGTGCTGTCTTTAAATTTGCTGACGTGGCATGTCTCGGTCGTCACAATTTCAGTTTGTTTGTTGCCCAGACTCTTTGCAGTCTTCCACTTTGCTTCTTCATTCTTTGCCCAGCTAACGGTCTTCTTTCTTAAATCTCATGATGTAAGTCCGCAACCCACCAGCGACGATTTCGCGGATTCAGCGTGCTCGGACATGGAATCGTTCCCAAATTCATTCGACTCGCTCGACCGTTCATGAAAGCGATTCCGTTAGGTCAATCGCAATAAGATGCTTCTGTTTGCATGCGAGTTCCTCACGTCTAACTCATCAACCCTGTACAATCGAGCAACAGAGGTTCCCTTCCGTGGCGCCCGACTCTAGTCAAGGCAAGCCATGAGCCTCTAACCCAAGCCATGAACGTTATTAGTAAGTCAACTAATCGGACAACCCAACAAATTGTTGGGCAGCTATTTGGGAAGCAGGAGTCGCCATAGGCTCTGTTCCTTACTACTAGTAGCACATGCGCGCATTTCTTGAGAACCGTAAGAGAAATCCTGCAGACGGCCGAAGTGTACGACGTAGTCGTCTAGCGCAAACGCAGTCATTGCCTGTTAAATTTGGCGTCAAGCCTTTTCTTGCCCTGACAGGGGAATATCAAATACGAAACTGTCCAGGCCTGGACCTTGTAATTTGTAGCCAACGAGGCGTACTCTTGAGCCCCTGACAGAAAATACCCAAGTTCTCGAGTAACTAAGAAAAGATCCCAAAGAGACCAGGCATCATAATGGCTGACTGAATGGAGCGTTGACGGATTCGCCAGTTTTCTTAACTTAGTACGTACTTCTACCCCGGGCTCCATCCCACCCCCGAAGGGAACGAAACACGACAGGAATAGCTTCTGGAGCATGCGACATTTCGGCACGGCGGCTCGACAGCTGCGGGGCTGAGGTTTGCGAGGTAGTTCGAAAGAGGTCATCTTTCTGTCTTGTCTGAGGAAAAGTCGTGTAGAACATGAGTAGATACACGTATGTCTCCGTCTCTTCGGGTCCCTCGCGGAGGCGTTATTAGATTTGGGCGGGAGTGATAGTCGACCAGGGCGGGGAAAAGCCGGTCCTAAGTGGTGTGTCGGTTGCTGGTGATCAGTTAAACTCAATCACTGAAAGTCGAGTACTCGACAGCTGACAAGCCAAACAGCCTGTCAAGTTACAAGACAAAAGGGAACAGAGTCACCCGCACCGCTGTCGCCAGCACAAAGGACCGCTGAAGTACAGTGTGGAAGGAGATCATTACAGAGGTATCCTACACTTTGACCCGGCCGATTACCGACTGCGGCCTTTTAAACACCTAGCCTATCGATTCCCGTAAAAGACATACGACTTGCTCGTCTGCCATGCCGGCCAAAAGCGTGACGGATTTTAAAGACTGCTGTGATGTGCAGGCCACAGCGGTACTCCGATACGCTTTCGACAGCTTGAACATAGCTTGCGGCGATCGTTTGTCACCCTGCGATGCTCGAGGCACGCACTCTCTATACTGTGGATTAGCAACGCAACCAGCACTCCCGCTGCCACTTGTAACGGTTAGGCGTAACAGGGATTTGCACTGGCAACATAGGAATTTCGAAGAATCCTGACCTTTATCTCTGGGTAAGTGAAGGGAAAGAGAAGGAGAGAAAGACAGTTGTGCTCCCAAGATCTGTAAAAGGGTAATCAACCCCACCCTCAATAGGGGCAAGGAGCTATGCCTGACACCCGGAGCATGAGGATTCAGGCGAGGCAGGCTCCTCTGTCCGCAAATGTACAAAACATATTGTCGACCGACGATTTTCTGGCTATCGTTAATCGAACAACCTAGGCGCGGGCCCGGCGTTGAAGGGATTGGAGTAGGCCTCTCGGCAACATGTCCAGAGACTACCGTCGACTGCCGCAAGGCTCAAAGCCCGAAACGCTGCGTTTCTTCTGGCGCCTGGTCACGGCGTTCTGGATGAGATCGATGCGCATTGGTGTGCTGTGGCAAGCACTCTGCTACATCGTCTACTACACAGACTAGCGAGAACTAGGCTTCGACCTCCTTCGTTTCGCACCGAGGGATCTTTAGTGGGCCTAGTAGCTAACGTTGGCCTCACCCAGAAATAGCCTACTTCAGATTGGGCAAAGTGGGTAAATGAACGGAGGGGAAATAAGCGTTTTCGCAAAGGCAACTGGTCGCATGTTAGGGGTAAAATTCCAGCTGTAACCGTGCAATGCAGGAGAGTTATGATCCTGGCTATTCACCATCCTGTGGAAGCGACAGTTATGATAATGGACGTGGAAGGCTGAAGGCGCTTCTTCCGGTTTTGTGCTCAATCGAGCTTTGAAGCTTTCTGAACGGATTCCCTGGGGGGAAGCGAAGATCAGTGCATGTCGAAAGCTGCACGTCTGCTGCACCGTCCACGCTGGGACAATCGACAAGTGCCTTTGATCAAATCAGGCGGTGTCAGTGTTGAGGCCAGGGCGCAAATCATGTAAATACGAAGTTTGCTCGCATTCATTGACCGCGGAATCCTTAGAATGTAGCAATTTCATCAGCAGTTTCAGCAACAGCTTGGACGAAAGAGCGACGGGTATCGAATTCTCGTTTGACGACTGGAGTTGCCGGACAACGCTGCAGACTCCATGCAAACAGCTTCTAGCAAGCTAGCAGGGACGGGCGTCGAGACACCTATTGCTCGACCTTGACGCTGCGGCAGAATGTGCGTAGGCTTTGATGGCCCCCAAGGAGAGCACTCCTTAATTTTGTCACAATTGGCAACATCTGACAGAAGCATTCGGAAAATGTCGGAACGGAGGGATTGGCAAGCCGTCAAATATTCGCGCCGATCGCCGACCTTGATCACGCCATGTCTGCCGTGCGCCTCGAAGTTCTTCTGTCCTCCAATGCGTGACCAACTGGTAAACTAATGTGATTGCTCCTGATCAAAAATAGAATTAAATTTCGGTTTATGCTCCAATTGCAAGATTCGGTCAAAATTTTACTCGGTACTCAGTCGTTTGTTTTCCAGTTCAAAGTAAACACTAGTTCGGCTGCCAGCTGGTCTGCCATGCTTTCCGCAGCAGCAGCAGCAGCAGCAGCAGCAGCAGCAGCAGCGGTTTTCGAAGGAGCGGAACGCGTTAGGCATCCGCGCTATTCATGATCAGATGCCAATCTTCGTGAAACATCTACCCCGCCTCGACAGTTCACCAGACACGCCTTATGTGGCTATTACTTTTTTGGTTGGCATGTGGAAAGCTCCGGTGTAAATGCGCTCTCAACTCGGTTGTAGAATTGCCGAAAAAGAAGGCCTGTCACTCCCCTAATTGTTCTCAAGCATACGGAATAATGCGGTGTGCAAAACCTCAGGATACCGGTGACGTGCGTGCGAGTGTACACAATAGCACTTCGGCGTGATCAGGGCATTTCACGAGAGGCAGGATCCAACAGTTGAAAACAGCCACTTTGCTGGCAGCCGAAACTGCGTGCAGCGGCGAACTGGTATCTTCAATGTTCGTCTTCCGTAAGGGTTTAACTTTCTTGCCGGCCATTCTAGTAGACCACATCATGAAACAGTGATGGAGGACTCAAAAGTGATCTTGCCGCGACACAACGAGGATGTGCCTTTGCTGTTTCTTCAATCCATTGGGAAGAATCTGCTTCATTAGCATCCAGTCAGTTTTAAGACGAGGGTTTCACTCTGACCCAAATCTCGCGAACACATCATGAATTATTACGATAACGTGTGAATAGTACGGCTCGCCACTGAGCTGTCGAAATCTCTCACGTCATAATATTCTGCTTCATCCCATCGGGCAAGAGATGCTAGTGAGAACGGGAGGGAAAATTTAAGAAGAGAATTTCAAACCCGGAGAGACTATGAAGGAGAGACGACGTGGAGAAATTACTCATTTAGTTCATTTTCCGGTCCAAGTTGAGCATGATCGGAAAGAGTGCCGGGAGAGAGAAGGTTATTGAAAACAGAATATATTGGCCCCGAGGGTCAGTTTTTGACGTTTTACGTTTTCTTCCGCAATCCTTGGACATGATTCCATTAATTAAGCGCAAGCTAGGTGTGCGAAGATCAGCTCAAAACCTTCTATTTTCCCGCGGGAATGATTTCTCAGCACGTCTGCGTTGCTTAAAAAAAACTCGACTGTGACAAGAAAATGAATTCCAGAGGGTGAACTCCTCCTTCCAGCAAAAAGCAGGTGGCAGGGGGCTCGTAAACTCGTCAAATACAATCGATGGTGTCGTATTTCGGCGTGCTTGCAGGTCTGGCAAAGCACCAAATGCAGAAGTATCGAAGTTCAGGCGTTGTGGAGTTTTTTTCCTCGGTTGCCCTGCGGAGGCGTGCTCTCCTCTTATGCGTTACCAACCCGACCGTGGAGGTACACATTGTTTCTGCAAAAACTTCTGGCGGATATGGTTTCGGATTGTTAAACAGTCTCATGTTTATTTTTGAGCACGCCTATTCACTTTAAGCCCTATGGCATTTAGTATTAATTTTCTATATCGTCTGCATTTTGGACTCGACCCATCTTGCATTACTTTGACAAAAGTTTGAAGCTCATATCGATGCTAGAAGGGCGAGGTGGGAACATACTTTTTCAATTGGTCACTTGTCGTATTCACGGCAGACTTTGTGGTTTTCTTCGGAGTTTAATTCATCGAATGGTTTCTGTTCGTTGAGCAATGACGCACCGCAAACGACACGCCAAGACCACGTTTGTACCTTGCGGATATCATTCTAGAAGCATTGCTTTGCGACTCCGTTGCTTTATGTCATATACGATACGTACATAAAGTATACTCGGTGTAGTATAGTACATGTATAATCGATAGTAACTCGGTTGCTTTACGACTCGGTTGCTTTACGACTCGGTTGACTTTGTGAACAACCCCAAAGTACCGGTACAGCCAAATAAGACTGCGTTTAGTCACGTGCATTGTTTTGGAGTGCTGGAAGTGTTATCATTTCGTCCAGCGGCAGCCGAGTTGTTTCCTTCTTGAGCTTCAACGGTGTTGACTACAATTTTGACAACCGTGTAGGCAAGGAATGCTTTTCGACTGTGATTTTCAAGGGTTGTCTTTCCGCGTGATTTGCGGTTGTGTGCTCAATTTCTGCACCTTCTGAAATTTCTGCAAATTCACAGAGCCTAATCTCGGGATCTGAACATTGTGGCATCGTCCTCTCGATCTCGTCACAAACTGCTGAATGGGACTGAGTGTCGACACGAAAGCAGAGGCTATGATTTTGAGCATGTACCTGAAAAAAAAAAGAAAAATGATCTGTTGGTCCTTCGTAGCTTTCGTTCTTGAATGGTTTGAGCTCCACGGAGTCGAAGGGCGGCAGGAGGCCATGACAAACACAGAAAATTGAAGTCGCTGTCCTCGCGAACCGTAGAAACCGCTCATCGACGCCTGCTGCTCATGATCAATTCAAGGTCTGACCAATCAACAAGGTTCTTAAAGGGTTCAGAGGGCAGAGAAAGAGGAAAGAAAATAATTTTGAACGTTTCGATGGTAAGACCATGCTTCCGACAGATCCAGATGTTGTAATATTAGCGACTTTTTCGGTATGGAAGCTACGGCTGGCTCATTTTCCCTCGAAGGTCAAGCGTCGTCAAGGCATGGCGAAGAAGTTCGACCAAACTCAATGGGGAACAAAATCCACCAGTCAATCACCTAAAGATGAGCTCGAGTTCATGAAGAAAACTCCGTCTCTGGTTTTGACCAACACAAAAGATGACTGACGTATGACTGTAATAATCAGTAAAAATGCCACCAGCGACTGGGATTTTGTTCGATGAATAATGGACGGTTCTCCCAACGACTCTCAAGATTTTGAGCTTGAGCTGCGCTCAAATTGTTTTCAGCTTGAGTGAATTCTGATGCAATAAACGGTGCGTTACTATACTGAGCGGGGAAACTTTCTCCAAGACGAGTTCAATACAGATGTTGGTTTTTTGTTTCTCCCGGTGTTGAATTGGGTATGCCTTTCTTGGCCTGTCCACCCCGACATAAGCTGTGCCATTCTTGAACGATTACGAAAGCCCAAGTACCGCTCGCTGTTGATGTTCACTCCTCAGAAATATTGCTTCCGAGTCGAACCAACCTGGTTTCCAGCTTAGAGCCGTTCTGGCCTGTAAACAAGGAAATTCCCCAGCGCTGACTTCTGCAAGCTCTTAAAGGCTATCGATGCTTTTGAAAAGTCTGAGAGCCGCCTCATCGACTCTGGCATATTGTCTGCGTCATCATTGCCAACGGACGATCGAAGAGAGTGGATGAGATCGATAGCGCAAAATGTGAAGCACTGCTGAGACAAATTTGAACACTTGGCAGACACGAGTCGGTGCTGCTTGCACACCCCAAGGCCGCTCAGGCCTGGTTATTCCTGGCAGGAGTTTCGGCTAGTCCACGCGTCCTGCTCAGCACGTTGCTCTGATAAAAATTAACACCGCCACCGCCTGCAGCAATTGCGAGCGTTTGTTGAAGGATCAGCAGAAGAATTGCGGATAAAACGGACTTATTTCGTTGGCGTCTGGATAATTGCTTCTTTCGTCAGGCCAGGGTGACATTCAACGGTGACGTCAGTCCAAGAGTTTGCGGTTGGTCGAGTTTCCGGCACGCCTGAGCGTGAGCAACACCGTCCCCTGGCGCTCTCTACCAAGCGGGTGGGATTCAGCAGTCCGCGAACAAGTCTGATTGAGATATACATATACGTGCATGTTGTTTTTGCCATGAATCCCCAGCGGCTGGTATTGAATGTGGTTAGGATGCGTCGAGTGATCAATTCGCCCGTCAGGGCTGCTTTTCAAAGGAAGGTTGTTTACAAGCCGAGCTCGAGCCTCTCCCGCGCACGTTCAACCGCTGAGAATGCATGGTTGCAATTGACCGTCTCCACTCCTGGACCTCCAAGTAGCCCAACAAACCGTTGCTAAATTTTGCCCATGCCAGCCTCTTTCGGTCGAGTTCGAGCGCCTGTGAAGAGCGTGCCTTGCTGGTGTACGTCAGAAGACAACGGTAGGTAGGGCATATCAACCCCCCGGGGTGCTGGTGAAGTGGTTCCAGCCGTCAAAACATCACGTAGCCTACTTCGCGACCTTTCAAGCTATCGGGGAACTTCTCTCCGGAGCGATCCTTTCTCTTGAGCCGGATGGCACTTTTTGACATGCCGAGGAAGGAGAGGCGGTTGGCTTTTACGAAAAGGAAGGGTGCGCTCGCAACGGCAAGAACAATTTCTTCTGGAAAACCGCACAAACATCGTCCTGAGTAGGTGACTGACCGCAGAAGAGCTGCCCTAGCGATATCTCTTGAGCAAAACGTGCCTGGGGGAAGTGGCAATATTGAGCTCAAGTGGAAGAAAAAATATCGGTATTGGCTTGATCGGATGGCCTGCGCAGAATTCTCTGCTGGTTAAAACCGTTAAAAGAGCTCCGGGTTAGGCCTAACCCGATCAGTTTGGCCTGGTTACGGAAGCTTCGAAGCTTTCCCGCCACTTGTCACTTCGAGACGCTTGATTGATAGTGGCCCGAAGGCTCCAAGAAAATAACGGTTTGCTGTTGTTCCATTCCTTAGTCAAAAGTCAGGTTCTTTGCGTATCTGAATGAAGTATCTCTACATCTCCCTTTCCCTACTAAACGGCCTGAAGTTTGTGTTCGGACGAACGAGTCGTCTTCACAACCGAGAAGGGTTGAAGCTGCTCCCTTCGAATTCTTTGGACGACAAAACGAGAATCTACACCGCGGTCTATACAACCTGGTAAGAGCTTTTCGTACCCTCAGCAATTCAACGCTACGTCTACGTAAAGTACATCTCTGCCCAGTTTTGGAACATTGCTGCAATCGCCAGAACAAAAGAGAGTAGACGATCAGTATCTTTTTTCTTTACGTTTTCAACTCGTCTTCCTTATGCAGGAGGCATGACTCCCACCTTGCTGGTGTAGTTCCTTCCGAGCAAATTTGGCATGCAGTTTTGGGCCTTCCGATGTGGGCAAAACGCGCGTGTCCAAGCATCTAAGTCCTTGCTAGAATGTCGCATACAAAAACTTCTGAGGATTACTCGCAGAAATCTGCATCCTTTCCAGGGTCAATCGAGTACTAAACAGAGTGCTCGAAATAATCAAAGGACTGTAGGATTACGTAAAAGATGCTCTGGAAGAACGAGAAAGTAGAGAAAATTTAAAGTGACAAACACGTTTTTAACTGGAAGAGCAGATGAAAAGGGAGACGCTCGAGTCGCGTACTTACATTCAAAATGTGTTTCACTTTCCGTGGCTCCCACGGGCCACCACCAGTTTGTCCAGTGACTCTTTTTCATCCACGCCGAGCTTGACAATCTGGCGTAGGTCTTCACCAATTTAGAGCTGGTAATGTCAGGCCGTGACAAGTGACAATGGTTATCGCATTCTCAGCCGGAAGAAGGCGATCAGCTAGGGCTTCAGTGGCATGTGCTTTGTTCTTTTGTTTTACGACTTCTCAGGATTGCAACGAGGGACCATGGGATCCATGTCGGACTGCGTCGAAGGCTGGCATACCTGTTCTGCCTGCCAGGCGTTGATCACTTCCACTGATTTGCTGCGCCTGTCTGACGGGCGCTTCTTCCACGTCGAGTGCTTGCGCTGTGACCGTTGCCATAGGGAACTGCAGAATGATGCCACCTGCTGTGAGAGATCCGGACAGTTGCTCTGCACGTCTGACCGCTATTGCTCAAGGTTTGTACCATTTTGCGCAGGCAGCAGAAGGCAATGAGCTCTCTCGAAATTCCTCTTCCTCTCCTCTTTGTCTTGCGCGAGTAAACGTAAATAGGTACAACAAGCCTTACAGCAAGTATTGCCTTGATGACTCACCAGAAAAGTCGGTCCTTTCAAGCGCGCATTGTACTCGTCTCAGCTTGAAAGAGTACTAGTTCGTTCTCGATTGATTACTGCTCTGGACCAAGGTCGTGCATGAGATGTGGTCACGTAATGTTTACTGCGGTTCGGCGAGGATTCGTCCATTGTCCAACCCAGCGACTAGGCCGCACGCTGCCCTTTGTTCTTCCTCACCTTGGTGAGGCCTGAGAAGTGACCTGAACGCAATTAGCCCTTCTCGTTTTCCCAATTGCCTTTCCTTCTAATGCTTCACTTTGCAGTGTCGACTTGCTTCTTATCACGGAAGGCCTAGGTTTGACTTTCTCAGCTGAGGAAAAGAAGAAAACCCATGTCTAGACAGTTTTTTTCAGGCCAGTGTCAAGTTGAAATGCACGGAAGTCAAGTGGCGGAACACGACCTACGAGAAAATGCGTTGGCACGTGAAAATACCCCAGGGCGTTCGTGCCAGCGACACATTCTAAGGCCCCCCATATGCGGCTAGAAACTGCTGCCAAACTTTAGAAGATGCAATCAGAGCTCAACAGCAGAAAGTGATACTTTGTCTATTTTTGTCGAAAGCGCCACTTAGCCGATTCTCTCCTTTACACAACCGTTCTTGGTGCGTAGCTGTAAACAAGTTGACACCTCCATTGTCAGATGGTTTTCGTCGACTATCAGAAAGAGCGAAAGCAAGCACTGCAACAATTTGTAACCGCAAACAGCTGTCAATGGTAACGTTTTGCTTACAGACATAGATCGCAATAGCAATGGTCTTGTGAACAACACAATAACTTATGAACACCGTCCTGCAATGGGCATCGACTTCGAAACAGAAAACAGAAAACGGGAAAGAGACACTCATATACCATCGGTACGATGCCGGCAAGTACGCTATACAACCGAGGAGGGAACAGAAGGGAAAAATGGTGAACTAGTGATTTTATTGCGCCGGTTAATGTTCTCTGCACTCTGTTCTATACGTTTATTCTTCTTGTGCTTCTAGATCCCTTGCGTACGTGCGAGGCTGGTCGAAGGACACCCACAACAAGTACAGCCGCCATGTTGAGGGTAGTGAATCAAGCGGAAGCACGTCTCCGGATATTTCCCAGGCATCGAGTCCTGAGAGTACAGCGTTTGACGGTTGGAAGGAGAAGGCAAGGGGAGAAATTCGGATGAAGAAAGGTGGGAATTTGCTCAGCTTATGCGGAACGGCTGTTGTGTTTTTATCCTACTTAAGATCCTCTTTCGGCTCCTAGTCCTCCTCCTCCTCCTCCCTTTGTCCTCCCCCTCACCCTCCTATCTATGATCTGAATCCTGAATCCTGATGATTCCTTGGGTTTGGGTGCTCATGAATAACTGTGGGCTTTTGTAGTCAAAAGTAGAATATAACTGAGGGTTGTGGTCTGGTTCCAGTATTGGCAAACAAGCTATCCACGGAAAACTGGACTGTTGTTTTTCTTCTTCTTCTTGATTTCCTTCGCAGAAGTCTGTCTGAGCAATAAGGTTCGTTTCAGAACGGCATTCACGAGACCGCAGCTTCAGATGTTGCATTCGTTCTTCGCGCGAAATCCGTACCCCAACAAAGAGACACGACGTTTTATCTCCATGGTAACGGGTTTGGACTACCACGTCGTTAGAGTATGGTTTCAGAACAAGCGCTGCAAGCTACACCGGGAGGGCATATACAGAGAATTTCATAGAAACTTGTGAACTTCTCTGGCCAAATCGTTTTGGTGGGCGCGTGGCACTACATCTCTGTATTCGCCAAGAAGGTTGTCGCAAGACTTCTACATATAATTGCCTGTATTTTCTGACTGGTGGAATGCTGTTTCCTACTTAATTACGTTCAGCCGCAACTGATTGGCAGTGACCTTATCCAAAATACTCCTTTCTTGCATTTAAGCTGCTCTGTCTTGACTGCGTACCGACTTCGTCCGTTCCGACTACTCAATTTCAAAATGCGCTTTTCAAGTGTTATGCCAACTGTTTTTCATCTACAGTTACATTGTTACATAAAAGCGATTGATACTTTGTGTCCAGTGGGTCTTCTGTTGCATAAAACACCTCACGGTATCGTTTCCTGGGAAGGTCAAAATTTAATGCTAATTAATTATTAATATTTTATTTTCAAATGGTAAACGGAAATGACGTGCAAGTATGAGTACAATCATGAGACATTTCGGGTCAGTTTACCCTTCATCAGTTATGACCAAAAACAGAATGACACAAGGCCTAATAGATGAGAAAAAAACTAGCATGCCAGTCGGGGGATTGTGCAACTCATGGATGCATACCGCTGCATCTTCTGGTGAGGTGCCCTGCTTGGACATGGCGATTGACACTCCGCATGCTGCATGGACATGGCTGTCTAATACAGCCATTTGTCCAGATGGTGTGACGACCACGGCAACAGAAATCAGCGGCTGTCCCAAAGACATCTTCAAGAACCTGGCCACTGTTCCATGCGTGTTGGAAGACTTTCGCCAATGTGCATTCTGCTTCAGCAGCACTGTGGATGCTCCAATCAAAGTTTCTCAGCGGTTGCACACCAATCGTTGGGAAAATCTCAACAACATCTCGGACAGCTAGTAAACCTAACTGCTTGTCCTGACTGTCACACATAGAATTTCACTCTCAGATGCAATGGACTAAGGACCTTAAGCCAAGCTGTTTGGATCGGACTTCCAACTGACAGGTCGTCTTTGAGGACACTCCTTGCAACCAAAGTGGCAATGACGTTACATGGAGAGCTACTGTTCCTGCCATCGATTCTCGATTGGCGGAACTCGTGAGGTAGAAGAACTTGAACAACTGTGGCAAGTCTCCACCGACTCACTTTCGTAGCAATGGTTTGCAGTGGATCGCTGGCTGTTGCTTTTCTGTTGATATTTTTTCTGCCGGTCAGTGATGAGGACACTTGTATTGTCCAAAAGAGGCAAAAAAACACCTTCAAAAGGCACTGTCCACGTACAATTAGTCTCGGTACATATCAGAACGATAGAGTATTGAAGCTTTTTCCTTTCTTCTAGTGTTCTTGTTTCGAAGTCAGTCATGGTATAGTATGTATAGTATCTACAGGGGCGGCAGCATGGATTTTTCGATGGTGGGGGGTGTTGATTCTAGGGGGTTGGGCATGCTCCCCGGGAAAATTTTGAAAAGCGGCACTGAAAACCAAGCAGTTCCAAGTATTTCATTGTCCTTTACCCAACTTACATCCTGTAAATATTGTGTGGTGATCAGTCAAATGTGCAGAATAATGGCCACATTTGTGAATGTCGGCATCTGAGAGAGAGAGAGAGAGCTCGATTATCGGAAAGAGCCAAAGTACAGTGATCGCTCATTATTGGCTGCTGCAAAATTAGCTGCAATCGCTGCAAGCGGCATTTCATCGACCAGGTCCTTGTGGACATGAACAAGATAGCAGTTATTCAGCCTTTGCTGGGTCATTGAAGACCGAAGATATGTAAGTAGTGTCGGAAGTGTGGAGAATGCCCGCTCTGATGCGGCTGAAGTGATTGGCACCATCACATTCAACCACAGCAACTTGTCCACTTCTGCAAAGGTCTCCCGGTAAGTGCCGCTTGTCATGGCAGTGCACACTGTACAAACACGTTTCACCTCCTTCACTTCAGGCATGGCCTAATGCACGATTTCTGGCAGGAGAGCCATATGCCTGGACAACCGCATGAACTCAAAATCCCTTCCAAAAACAGATTCAGAAACAATCTTCAGATGATCTGCAAAGTCTTTGCTGTTGGCTGCATTGAGGACTGCATGCTCGATTGCCAAAAGAGGCTTCAAGAATGACTGACTAAATCTGTCTTTGAGCTCTGCCATCAGCAGATCGCAAGCTTCGAAGTAGATTTGACGAAAGCAGTGCTTTGAAGAAGGAAATGGTGAGGTTGCTCTTCATCATCATGCCGCCAGGGTTGCCGTCGATACCGAGGTAAAGTTGGCTGGCCGATATCTAGGTTGTTAGCAAGTACTGCAGTGGCATCATAGAACTTTTTGAAGGAGTCATCCTTTCTTTGGCAGGTGAAGTACCGCTACAGCAGGTCAATGAAGGACAGTGCCTCTTGCACTGTGATGTCCTGGAGTGACCTTGACGTCTCTTCAGAAGCTGAAAACAGAAGGTGAGAAAGACGAGGTGCGAAGAATGTACCGAACTTCTCTAAATTATCAGGACACTGCCTACCATCATACCGTGCTCATCACGAGTTGTGTCGTTCACCTCCTGCATAGTGTCCACGATGACACTGTACTTCTTCAGAACACTCTCCAGTGATGCTGTTCGGCATGTCCAGCGAGTTTGACAAATACGCTTAATGATACCACCTTGCTGATCCTCTTCTGATTGAATGAGCTTCTCAGCAAACAACATTTTCCTCTTTGGTGAAAAGTTGATGAGCTTGGCAATCTTCCTCACGATGTCCATTGCATCACAAATCAAACCTATTTTCCTCCCTGCATCTTGCAGGCAGAGACTTAACGAGTGTGCAAAGCAATGGACAGGCACAGCTGCATGCTCGCCTGCCTGCAGTCGTGTTGCTACACCAGATCGAGACGAGCTCCTTGCATAGTTGCAGCACCATCACAAGCTTGTCCACGGCAAAGTAAAACAAGCAGAGAGGTCCGTACAAGGATATCTTTGATGAAGCCAGTGATCATGGTGGCATCAGTTGAGGTCAACTTGCAAAGACCACTTCCCCGGGAAGAACTCACCTGCGTTTGTGCCTCTTCATTGGAAACTTGGATGTCGGTGTCACTCTGGACGTCAGCAGGGCATGCCCTCCTTGCCTGTGGTTTCGGATCGAGAAATGCAGAAGATATTAGGCATTGCTGGATCGGGTCCCGCTTTACACACATTCGAAGTCGCTCACCAAAAGTTCTGCACCGCCCGTTGCTTTTTGGGCAGGGTGGCCAGAGAAAAAGTCCTTGATTGACTGCTGCTGTTCCCCTTTTCATGGTGTTGTAGTTACGGTCCACTGCTGCCCCAGACTCAATGGTGCCCTCAATGTCACCTTTGGACGTAGCCGGTGGGCATGCTCGAATCACCTTGACAAAGTGCAACCGCGCGAGAGAGAAAGAGCAAAAGAGCAAGACAGCAAGAGAAGAACGTGGAGAAACTTCTTGATTGTATGTACTAAGACACAACTAAGTTGGCAGTTCCATAACGGTGGCCTTTTAGACAGCCATTTTGATGCGCTGGTCCATTTGGCATGCAAAGTTCATACGAAGTCTACGTAATTGCTGCATCCGGTTCAAGTGTACCGGAATCGGTAAGTTGTAGTTGGTATACCGGTACCCAATTGACATTGCCTTCGGTACGGAAACACAGGAAGAAACAGGAACACATTCGCATGTCTGGGTGTTTTGGTCGCTGGTACATGGTGTTTGATCCTTTGTTTGCTACATCCTCTTCTTTCTTTTGGCCATTATAATACCTTTGTTTATTTGTTTGGTTTTCTCTGCCGTGCCGAGATTTTTCCAGCAGTGTGAAATGGCTTTTACGAGCCTCTCGGGGTCGCGGATCTTGGCCTGAACTTATGCGTAGCCCTTAGACGTCACTCTACGATTAGAACCTCAAATGTTGAGGGGGCAATGCCCCCCCCCCCTCACCC
>JAOWAR010189402.1:0-23840 GCA_028571005.1 Clathrina lutea | reverse complement strand
CAAATGATACGCTATCATTATTCGTACAAATTCTATCCCGCTATTTCCCAAATTCAGCACTTATGCTTGACCCTTGCTAGGCTCGTCCATCTGTGAGAGATTTGGACGCCCTTGTCTCGGTTCAAAGCCGGTTGTTGAATGGCGATTTGGAGCGCTTCTTTCACCTTTCTTGCGAACCAACGGCTTTCCATGTCAAGAAATTCTGACCTCGGACCATGCAATCCTTTGGTCTTCATTCCATACATGTTCCCCCACAGCGGACTCCTTGATCCTACTATGTTTGGTGCTACTTTCACGCTCTTTCCTCCGAACAAGCAATGATCGAGCCGACTCACTAATGTAATTGGCTTCGCAGTCACTGCACGGTATCTCGTACACAATCCCTTTGCGTTTCTCAAGAGGGATTTTGTCCTTTATAGCCATAGACAAATTGACATGGTCAAATGAAGTGTCCGACTACACTCAACCAGTTGTCAAAAGGGCTTCTGGTAGTCAGATCTCCAACGGCTGATTGTTTTTCGATCGACGGGTGGTCAGAAGTTCAGCGTTCGAAGAAGGCTGGAGCTTCGATCAGATAGAGAAACGGACAGTCAAGTTGGGCATCGATGAGTGAAAGCAGGGCTTTGCATGGCGGGGTCAAAGTTCGGCTTTCTTTAGGATCAATGACTGGAGAGAGAAACTGTCGATCGATGGAGAAACAGAGGATTCTTTTGACCGATTTTGACGAGAGAAACTTATTTTTTCGAGGGAAAACCGGTGGTCGGAAATTCGGCATTCGAAGAAGGCTCGATTTGAGAACGTGATGTCTTGCCGAGCGTGGAGGATTTCCCGAGCGTGAGTGTGGAGAGAGTAACGCGGCGATTTCGAGCGTGGTGATTCAGAGAGAAGAGGGTGTTTTGCCGAGCGATGATCGGAGAACGGGGGATTTCTTCAGTTTGAACTTTCAATTCACAGAGAAGAGGGTATTGGGAGAACGGAGAAACAGGGCTTTTTCGAGGGAGAAGGAGGATTTTTCGACAGGACAAGGTTTCAGGATCGAGGGAGAACGGAGTTTTCGGTTAATATCAAATTTGAATTATTTCCGTTATCTGCGAAAATTAACGAAATTTTTGGCGAAAAATGCTGTGTCATATGGTAAGGGTTACGTTCAGATTACGTCGGAGGGTAACGATCGGGTTAGAGCCAAGTCTGGTTTAGGGTTACGTTCGGGTTACGTTCGGGTTCTCGGTACGTCCGGGTGAGGGTTACGTTCGGGTGCGGGTTACATTCGGGTTAGGAAGAGCGGATACTACATATACTACACCGTATACTACATACACTACATCCTATACTACGCATCCCATGCATCCTACGCATGATGTCATAGTGAGCATGCGCTTAATCACGTGATGATCACGTGATCCATTGCTATAGAGTCAGGTCACGTGATCCGTTACAAAGGAGTCATAGTGCGCTCAGAACCCTATAGCAATCAGCCCGTTGCTATTTGGCCTGATACCCCCTTCGCCACTACTTACAGGAAGGCCCTCATCTGTAGCGAAACAATCGTTGAACGTGGTGCCATAAGCAACGGAAAGGGGAAGGGCAGGGGTTACTTACTTCATTTTTTGACCCTACATAGGTTCATGCATGAGAAGGTATAAAAGGCTATTCGAATTGTAACACGTGTAGGATATAACAGTACTGACCATCGTCCGGTTGTGTTTTGTGAGGCAACTTGCGTTTTCTAGAAGGCGCTCTCCATTGGTAGTTGGCGATCCTTCTTCTTCGTAGATAGCACGGCTTCAACTAGGAGGCTAGCATAATCTGATCAATAGGTGTGCAAGGCCACTAGATAAACTTCAATACACACCAGTCACCACATCATTCGTAAAAGCAGTGTCAACAGCGGTCCGGGTAAACTGCATTTCAGGGGCGTACTTGTTGCCACCGTCAGGCCCGTAGGGACTGTTGCTGGTTCCACAAACGATAATTACCATGTGTGTACGTGTACATATGTGTGTGTTTGTGCGTTTGTGTTTGTGTTTCTGCATGTGTGTGTGTTTGTGTGTGTGTGTGTCAAATAAACTGGAAAGAGAGAGCTGCTGGCGAGAACGGAAAAAAGTGAGTCTTCAAGTCGACGAGGATTGGAACCCGTGCCTCCCGAATTCCGGTCGGACGAGATAGACCACTGCTCCACGACGCAACCTCGACTCTCCGTCAGTCTGAACCAACACTTTTACCGTTGACCCACAGCTCCATTTCATACTACGCTACAAACAAACAGGCATACATTACGATACACTCCACCTCCCATCTGCGGGATCGAAACAGCAATGGCCGTCGCCAGAACACACCGCCGAGGTGGAGGAAGTGTTGTCATATAAACTAGAAAGATAGAGCTTGGAACCCGTGTCTCCCGAATTCCGGTCGGACGAGCTAGACCACTGCTCAACGACGCAACCTCGACTCTCCGTCAGTCTGAATCAACACTTTTACCCTTGACCCACAGCTCCACTTGATGTGTGTATATGTCTGTCAAAGGACATTTGGAGCACATTTATTTCCGCTTGTGGGTCAAATTCTCCTCGCGCTTCATCGGTGGAGCAAACTTAGCTCTCCTTTCCCTGTAGGGTGAAGAATGTGCAGCTTTACTTCCTGTTCGTGTTCTACCAACTGTTGGGGTGACTTTTAGCACGGTGTGATCTTGCTTGAAACCGCTGGCTTAGCGGGATAAAAGCTTCTGAGCCCTAAGATATTGCCAGAAAAGTCTGAACTTCGTGACCTCCACGGAACATTCGGCTTTCTAAACAAAGAGCGCGGCTCTACTTCGCGAATTGTAATAGGATCAAATTGTACCGACCTTGTCCGAGCCTGATTTCGGTATAATTTCTGACTTCGCTTTCCTGTTTTCCCACAAGTACCAACTTCATTTTTGCTTCACGTGTACAGACGCGCAGTCACCGGATCCTCTTTGGCCCGGAACGACAGATGTCGATCCAGCCCATTTTTTGTACGTAAGTGTGTGGAATACCCTCTTTGAGAAGTAAACGTTTGGCTAAGCTAGTCGGAGCTGCGAGCGGTGCGGGTGCCGACAATCCTTGCAACGTCCAGCGGATTTTCAAACGATAGCGGCCAGGTATCCTGTACGTTTCTGCTGCGGGCATTCTGTGCTTTTCCTCGTTTGCGTACATGATTGGTATTAGATCTCTTTCTGTCAAGGAATGCGTGTTTTTGTTTGCGGGGGACCTGGTTGGTCAATTGCTGAGAACATGAGGCGAACACCTTGTGCAATTTCTCTATTTTCGCAAAAAAATATCCGAAGAAAATTTCCAAAACTCCTACTCCCTGCCTACACCGGGACTCTAACTTTCGGCGCAAAATCGCCCAGCCGACGAGGAACACCTGAGTATATGCTACGCCACACGTCATCCTCAAAATAAAATGGGTAATGTTACAGTTTCAAATTCAGACGATCTCGCCCACACGGGATTCCGCCCTCGGGAAAATGGAATAATAGCGACGGAAATCTGGACAAAACATGCACATACCAACGGCGTGAGGCGGAGGATGTCGGTGATGAAAGTTTTTTTTAAAGGTAAGGAATTGGGCAAGGAAGTGTGCCTGGCAAACCTGCTCTACCATAGAAACAGTTCTGCCTCTCCATGATTGGGTTCAGCACCAAAACCACAGTTCACCTCAGATTTCTGATTCTCCGTTACTTTCGTATGGATACAAAACTAAAGCGACAGGAGAGAGAGAAAGAGCCATCCTCAAGATTTCAAGTGAACGAGAGCAAGAAAAAGGAACGCGCTGACCCTACTGCTAGTAATTTTTGATCGAAGCAAACGTTCGCTTGGCTGGGGACAGACGATGGGTTGTGTGCCCGCTTCCTTGTGTGGCAAAAAAGAGATGCCTCAACCCGGCAAAGCAAATCTAGCCAGGGGTGCCCCTCCGCGTTTCAAGGTTCGAGTCCTGGTCTTAGCAGGACGCTGGACATATGTAGCTTTTTTCTTTATACTTATGGTGACATCGTTCAATAAAGACGTGTCACTGTTAATGTTGAGTAAGGACACTTAAATTGGTCAGCCCGAGGCATTAACGGCCTGTAATACATGAGGAATTTAAAGGCCGAGGCTTTTATCCGAGGATGTTAGGCGTTAATGGCGAGGGCGAAACAATTAATGTGCTTCTTTTTGCTCACACCATTATCTTTAAAACTTTTCCTTTCAAGGAAGGGAATTTAGGCCAACGTAGTTAAAGCGCAAGTTCAACTCTTCTTTCTTCGAAGGCAGACTTCAAATTTGTCATCTCATCTGAATGATCTCCAGGTGATATCGCTATGAGGCGCCACAGCACGTATCGTGAACAACCCCAACCGGTTGTCAGTGTTGCTTCTCTTAGGACCTTGTAGGAGCATAGTCGAGCTCCTGGAAAAAGAAGTCGTTTCGCCGCCGCCTATACGAGCAAGCGGCGGCAGAAGCTCTTGCTTCTGCCTTTGCGTAGAACACACAGATTGAGACCAAGTGTTGGCTGGGGGTGTTTGGATTCGTCTTGCAAGAAAAAAGGGCGACTTATCGACCTCAAGACGTGCTCCAAGGAGTTGGATGAATGTCTCAGTCGTCTGTACGTTGGCCTCCGCAACAAAATTGGTGAGCAGTATAAGAAAGTGTCTTACCCAGCGTACAGGGATGCCCTTTCTTGCCATTTAGTATTCAACCTCCGTGGAGAAGACTGAAACATCTTCAGAAATTCTGGGTTCTCAACTTCAAATGTCATCCTGGACGGCGTTTTGAAGTTGAAGAAAGCGTGGGGCGGCGAGCTAGCAGTCGAACGTAAAGCCCCCATAGCGAGGAACGGTTTGGCAGAAGATTCAAGCGTCCTTTTCGGACGTCCTGGATGTTGGAGACCCGGTCAAACTAACATACTTTTCGGAACAGACTCCCTATACATCAGGTAACAACACATTGAAAACGACGTACCGGCTCTGAGAATAGAGCCTTCATCAGGTATCGAGCAAATGACGAAAAGAACAGAAAGGAACAAACGATTTAAAACTCTGTAAAGTGATAATCTCAATGCTATCCAAGGCGACAACGTTAGTGCTATCTAGCCGTGAGGTGATACAATATAGGTGACATGGAAGTGTGTTAAAAGGTGACATGGACTCGGCGCTATCTATCGAAGGTGACAATAGTTGTATGCTAGACACCTTGATTACTAATCTGTAGGGCACTATAAACTGTATACTTGATAGTTTCAACGGTATTACACTAAATCCAATCATAATTTACTAAGTTGTAGGTCCCTATCTACATTCATTAGTCCATTCCTTTGCTGTAGTTTCTTGATGGTCAGGGCCTCCTTCACTCTTTTCCTTGTAATGTTTTTCTCCCTCCCGACAATTCGTGGCTCCCAATGGATTGAATGCTGTTCCTGTACAAAGTGGTTGGCGACGGTTGACAGCTCAATTCTTCCGTACTTTGCATGGGCCTCGTTTTTCTTGCTCCTTGTATCTGCAGTTCTTGCAGTCTAAAATACTTTTCTTGGTTCAACTTATCCAATGATTTTGCGCTCAGAAGTGGCGAAGTGCAGATTCAGCTTAAGTTCGAGATGGTGCTGACAGTAAAAAACTGGTCGCAATCCGTTGGAATTTTTTTGTCGAAGAACTGACAAGGTAGCATTTCTGGCAGGGACTTCCAAAGTTGCGGGCGGTTACGGGAACCGAAGCAAGATCCTGCCATGCGGAAGCTCCTGAGCAAACTAAACCCAAAAGTCAACAGGATTTTCCAACGAGCCTTGCCTGGTCTCCAGCCGGAAGCAAGGCCAGTATGGCTCGCAAGAGTACCACTCGGACATTGTGGTTGTGGGAAGCATACTGTCGAGGATATGGCAGGTGGCCAACGTGCCCAGGAAATACACAAACCATTGCATACCCGGAACAAACATCAATCTGGTGAAATCCGCCGGTTTCGAAGATCGCTCGGTGTGTCATTTAACTGGCCACAAGAACGCTTTGAAGCTCAACAGCTACTGCGGACCGCCAGAAGAACACCAGGAATCCCTAGCCGCCGTTCTTGACGGAGAGCATCGAGCAAGCTCAAGCTTGGCGGCCCTTTCAACCATTTCAGCAACCAAACGAAAGGCTGAAGATGGCGACGATAGAACTAGTGGACATCATTCGGAACAGGGAATTGAAACCTCCACATCCACCGAAAGTGTTGATTTGTCGACTGTTGCCGTGAGGTCCGTGTTCAACAACGCAACGTTCAACTTCAACCCACCGGTGGCACCTCGTGTTCGGAAGATTACCAATTTCATGCTCTGACTCAAGAAGGCGAAGATGGCCTTTTCATTTTCTACTGTCTGTCATCTCTAAAGAAGGAGACAATTATCAGCAACAATTATCTTCCTAAGAAGACAAGAATTCATGCTATTCTCTTGTTAAAGGAGTTTTGTATCATCCGTTATTAGCTCCTTGGTGTTTGTGCGTTTAGAAATGGGAAAGAAAGCAATAATTCTCTCGGTGGGATAAAGTCAGAAGATGTGTCTACTATTTCAGCGCTATTTACATCCTACTTTCTTTTCTGTACAGCTGTCAACTGCGAACATAAGTCCATTCTAAACTCAAATTCATCGCCAAGCCAACTACTTTCGCCGTTTCCAATGGTGGCCACCGTCGAGTGCGAGGTAGGATATTCATTCAGCAAATGGATTGATGACTCGGTGAGAAAGATCAAGTGCCAGGCCACTGGAATGTTCAACGATACCCTCCCTTCCTGTAAAGGTTAGCCAGCTATAGTAGTCTTTTATATTCTGCTAAATTCTTTTCAATGTGTTTTTGTTTGTCATTTCACTAGACTCAACTTTTTTCCCTCCCAAGGTTCCCATGTGGAAATGTACTATAGTTTGGCATTTTTAATGCCCTTTGACCCAACGTATTTTACGGATTTGGCGTTGCCACAATAACCTCTCAAAAAAAGCCCAGCTGCAACCAGGATTAGGGATAAAATTTGGCCTTTCCTGGCAGCTGACAGGGTTTTCAAAAATGACCTAGTATGGGCAATCCTTCAGTCAAAGAATAGCTGGCCGTTTCATTATCTATATCCACTGCTCTAGCACAGATTTCATATCCCAATGACAGCTCTAGTCTAGAACTCATTGTGCTTCCAAGCCTTGGAGGATATATAGTTTTGGGATATGATGTGGTCTAAGCTTCTTTTGATGTTTCCTCATGGGAATGTTGGGACTACCATGCACAAAACTTGCCTAATTGCCAGACACACGGTCGGCCACTCAGGCAACATTAACAAGAGGTTCATTGTTCCATGTATTCATCATATGGAAGGGAAACTAAAGAAATGCCAGGGAGGAGCCCTTTGGACAAAATTACAAGTTGTTAGCTTGCCGTGGTAAGAGGTTTCTCAATGTCATGCACATGGCGGGCAAAAATGCAGTGTCAGATAGCGCAATGGCAAACTGGCAAATTGTGCACTGCAGTATCCCACCCCTTCACGTGAGGACACTCGTAAGGGAACACTCGTTGGTCACAAAAGACCCATTCTTCTGCTTAACTTTTCACCTGACTGAACATCAATTTTACACAGAAATTTTGCCAGCTCCTGGCACCTAGACTCTTATCTCAGTATAGTTCGATTGTTCGCCCAGAACTCGGTACCTTTTGGTTTCCGTACTCCCAACGTTCCCACATGGGAAGATGTGCGATTATCTAAGTAGACAAGTCGTACATCGACCAAACTCAGTGTATTTGTGTCAGTAAGGGCCTCAGGACCAAATTTGAATAAACCACCCAATGTGTATCCGGTGTTGGAAGGGTAAAGGTTAGATTGCAACAGGCGGGATTTACACTGCAGAACTGCTGCTGAAATTTAGACCTGCTTGGCTAGACCTCTCATTTGAATCAAGCCTATTTTTAACGCCTTTGTTTTTGGACAATGTGATTGGATATTTTATTAAGAGAAACTCTAACAGCAGAGCTGCAGTTTGTTACTTTCACGATGAAGAGGCCTTCGTTGATTCACACTCAGCTTAAAACCCTTGGCTTAAATTCACCTTACTTAGACATCAATGAATGTGCTCCAGCAAGTAATTCCTGCGATATAGAAAATGTATGCCACACCATGGTGAAAGCCTACACAGGCTATGCTGGAAATGAATCTGAATGCCTTGATGAGAACATAGGGCTCTGCGATGCCAGCAACGGATGTGCTGAAAATGCAGTATGTGTAAACACAGCAGGAAGCTACACGTGTGAATGTCCTATTGGCTACACTGGGAATGAAACATCCTGCACGGACATTGATGAATGTGAAATGAATCCAGGTCAATGTCATCCAAACGCTTTCTGTCAAAATCTCGAAGGGTCATTTGTTTGTGTCTGCAAGAAAGGCTTCGCTGAAGGCACTCAAAGTAGAAGCTGTAAAGGTAAATCTTGCAGATAGGCACAACAACATTAGCAAAAGTAAAATGATCCCTTGACCTTTTTGAAGAGGGAAAATGGCTTGAATTTCAAAAGAAAATCATTTTGCTTCACAGGTCCTTTTAGCTTAAAGCAGAACAGCCAAAAATGTTTGTGGAGAGAACCCATCCTTGACTATCACAGATCAACAAGGTAGAAACGAGACCGCACTGAACGAGCGAGGTAAGTCAGAGCGGACTTAACTATAATACATATGCTCGATCTACTACATTAGACGTCCATCACGCGATAGGGCGAATTTTTGCTGTTCTGCGATGATGACTACCAGTACCCATGGCCGTTGGCCGCAATCTATCACCGATCAAACTGATCAATTCTGGAACATGGCCTGACAAAGGCGCCAGGCGCCCAGCAGGCCAGCGTGCGACGAAAGCCAATTTATCAGGCCAATAATTTAACCCTGTGATCGGGTTGCCAGAGACGGTCGATCCTGGATCGCTCCAGAACTTCGATCACACAAGCCGATGGCAGTGCGGAAGATTTCCTTGTTTCGTCTGGTGGGAAGGAGCTGTATGAGTGCCTCGAAAACCTTAAAAACAGACCTGCTTGTTGTCAGTAGCAAAAACCCACTTCATCTTGAAATTTTGATTGACAGGCGCCTTTCTCCGGGCACTAAGCGAGACAGAGAGAGAGAAAGAGAGAGCAAGATATCCTGCCACTCAAACTCAAGTGGACGAGAGAGAGAGAGAGAGAGAGAGAGAGAGAGAAAGAAAGACAGAGAGAGAGACCCAGACAGAGAGGATGTGACAGAGAGACAGCAGAAAACTTCCTCAGCTTACCGCAAATATCCTTTTTTATGGAAGAAAATGTTCGCTCGCCTGAAAAAGACTTCGGGAGGTGCGCCCCACAGGGCAAGGCTAGTCTACAGTCCCGGGCATGTCTACTTGTTTAAAGGTGAGTTTTGAAACTTCGCAGGGTTATCCGAAGTTTCCTTTTTGAAACCCGTTCTTTGCCGATCTACTCCGGTGAGAGTTCTGCCTTAAAACGTATATCATAGTTACCGCTTCACCCTGCAAGGCTTGTAGGAAGCCAAAAATTGGTAGGACCCGTTGCATTCGCAACGTCAGGCCGCGGGACCATTTTTGGAAAGAAAAAAAGTCCCTATGAGCCGATGTTGGCCTGGGCTCGTTGCCGGCGGAAACTGAACGGGGTAAGCCCGCCATACGCTTCCGATTGGTCTGCTGGTGGCATCCGTGATATTTCCTTCAAAAATCCTTTTCAGACTGTGTGAGTGCATTCTGCTCTTGAGTGCAGGTGTGTTAAGGGAAAAGGTGCAAGCTTTTAACAAAATCTAATTGCTTGCATAAAGTGGGGTTCAGCGATTTAACGTGTAGTGCGTCTAGTACAGGCAAGATAGACTGGGTGGGTGCTCTGTGCATGAGCCTGCAAGAAAGCCGCTATGGCCTCAAAAAGATCTTTGGTTGCACTGCTCTTCAGTGTAATGAGGATTCCTGACCTGCCTGGCTGACCCTCGAAACCATAACTAGCCCCTAGCGAGCTTCGTTGGTTTTCAGTACCTTGTAAAACGGTACCTTGTAAAACGGTACCTTGTAAAACGGTATATTTCTAAAAGGCTCTGATCAACGGTAACGTTCCATCAACAGGACGGGTTTTGGGGGGTCGGTTTTCGACGCAAGTTGGTTGATTTTCCAAATAGGGAACATTAGCACAGATATTCATTAAAGGCATGAACCTCTCAAGGCACGCTCTTGCTGAACACTTTTCCCACTAACGTTTAGAAGATTTATCATGCACGAGATGCCGATAGTTCTGAAACTTAATTATAATATGGAAATGCTACAAATATTTTGCAATGGATTTTGCAACAGGGTAGATTAGTAGAACATTGAAGTTTAGAGATTTGTTCACTTTAAAAGTATATGGCAGACACACACACGCAACGTTGAAAACCAAGCTTAATCTGTACACTTACATATGGGTAGACAAAGAGAACAACTGCCTACTCTTCTTTTAGGAAAATGCATTCAGGGGAAAGCCAAAGAGTGCCATGTCTTGAATCTAAACTAAAAAGTTCTTCAGAAAATAGAGAACTCAGTATATGAGGTTGGCCGTAATGGGCCCCACTCCTTCCCTGGATAGAGTCAACAATCTCAGGTTTGCCAAAACGTGAGGGATCGATCTGTTTTGGCTGATGCTGATATTTAGACAACCAGCCTAAAGGCTCCTAAATGCCCACATCGCCCTCACGAGGGGCAGTTTGTGGCCATGCCTGTTTTGCTGCAGGCAAATTGTCAGATCCCAGCGTTTCCATAGACAGTGCGTGATCAGAAAAGGCCTCTTTCATTTCTACCCGACGGGGTCAGATCTGAGAACAGCTGAAGGAAAGCAAAGGCTGAGGGACAGCAGTTCTTTGTCTGCTCAGGACGGGTGGACAGTCAAAAAGAGGAACCTCATAATGGATTGATTGCTATAGCTTCATCAACCTGAATCGCTGCAGGGTGCACCATTCCATGTACCTCTGGGAATATCGGCTTCTGAATTGTAATGTACACAAAAATAGATTTGATAACAGGATAGCAAATTGGCAGTGATGGTAGATGAAGCGATCGACGAAACGGATGATGAAACATCAATGCAAGCCCAACTGACACTTGTGACCTCATCTGGAAACTGGTGTCCTTATCAATCTGTCTTTCGCTCACCCTCGCTCTCTCCTCTATCATGCGCACAGCCTTTTTAAACCAACACTTGCCAGAATCCAGTAAAAAGTAATTCAATATTTGAACTGTGGAATTTAATCAAAACTTTTAGTCAGCCTTGGCCATTACAGCTGCCCACAACATCCTGCAAACATTTTCGAAGCAAGAAAAGGCAAGATCTCTCAGGGGCTGATTTAAGCAATGTCACCTTGCAAATATTGAACACAACACTCACAGTGCACCAAAACCCATGTGCCCTGAGTAACGTGAACTTAGAATCTGTCATTCAAACAGCTAAGTCAAAATCATTCAGAAGCCATGCAGGTTTCTCTTTAGCGCTAAGTTGAATGTTTCTTCAAAGCTGAAAGCAACAATGCTTTCCCGACCTTCCTGTCAGTGTGCATCATGTCCTGGTGTTCTTTCCTTTTTCTGAATAGCTACGCATGGTGAACAGTCGATCCTAACAACTCACAATCCTTCTTCCTCTTGACTCAGATGTGGATGAATGTACAGCTTTTCTCCACTCATGTGCTAAGCAATCAATTTGTGCCAACACGATTGGTTCATACAAATGCACTTCCCCATTCCTGGCAGAGCTCAAACCCTTCCAAAGGCTCGAACTTCGTAAGGTTTTTCTATAATGTAGCATTACCTCCCTGTACAAATAACCCTATTAACAAAGACAAACAGAGATTTTTATCAAGTCGATTTTCAACAGTGTTTTTCCCATACCTTTTTGCTGCAAAGCAAGAACTTCAAATTCGTGTGCCCCCATAAGTTGAATATCATTTTGTACGTGTCATGAGAGCAATACAGTTTTCATAGCAATCATTGACATGCTTAGCCAGTGTAGAGGAAGCAAAATAGAGACAACTCTAGTGAATTCCAAGCTGTTGCTCAAGAATATTATGGAGTTATGACAGTGAAGGACCCCAACAACCAAAGACTTTCTGAATTTCTGAAGTTCACAAACAGAGGCATGGTACCACTTCTCAATAGAAAGAAGAAACCATGACCTAACAATGACAAGAGAGTTTAATTGATTTAAGTATCTCTCATTTCCGGACGTTGAGGAAATGCAGGCCCGTATTTCTCCAATCTTTTTTTGTCTGACAGAGGTCGAAGGGTTGGATCAGCATGGTGGGGAAACATGAAGCCGGTAATTTCGAAACCGAGGGTAATACAAGTCCATCGTGCTTGATAAGCAACAGCTTCGACACAAGCAGATAGTAGGCGTGTTCTTTGCCCCACCTAACGAGGAACTTGTCGTAAGAGAGAGCAGGCTAGTAGGCCCTAAGAAATCTAAGAGTTTAAAAAAAATTTACTCGGTCAGAAATGGCCCTCTTACAGGCCGATGTTCTGGCCTTAATCCCTGCCTCCGATACAAAAGGGTGGGTGTGTCAGTTGATATTTTAACACTGCATTTAGGGAAAACCGAGTTCACTCCAGGAGTTGCCTCAAGAGACGGAAGCTGCCAAAATTTCTGGTCCGCGTTGCTGGAAAACAAATGAAAAGAAACTCTCTTCAGCAGAACGTGGTATGCCAGACCTCAATAGAGGGCTATGATACTCTTTGAATCGTTTTCTAGTGTAAACAGGAAGAGCACCATCATTACACCAAGCAACGTGGGACTCTCTTCTACCTACTTCACCCAAAATGTCCCTTTCAGAGCCATTCAGAACACCGCCAATATCGACTCCAATGAGAAAGACACTTCAATTTCCTAGCTGCTAATTGCCTTATTCCAAGCCGCCAGCTTATCATGTTTTAAGCAAATTCTAATGCACCTGCATTGCGGAGTGGAGCCACCTGAAAAGGAGTTACTTCTGTGCCATTTCAGTTCTTGTAGTCTCGCGCCTAGCTCAATGTCTGATGAACAAAAAACATCTCATTGCGTGTTCGACGCCCTTCTCAAAGAAACAAAACCAGAAGCTTTTGACGCGCCCGTTGTACCAAAGTAAACAGCCATTCATGCAGACATTGACAAGTTTGAGCATCATTTTACCAATATTCTTAGTGTCAACAACCTAGTAGAGCTGTCCATACATGCTGTTTTAGTCATACGGTACACTTTGGTTTGTGTGATGTATGATGAAACCTTAAGTGTCTAGTCACCATGGTCGCCATGGTAGCTTCATAATTGTGGAACAAGGCCCATTTGTTGCCTTGTTCACCAGGAGATCTAGATGGCGTGAAGATATTCGAAAATTGTGCATGTGGATGTTGGGGTAGACATCTCATTGGTGGTAAGGATGGCGCATATTGTGGGAAGTTTGGAGCATTTTGAGGCCGAGAGTGATGCATGGGTTTTGTACAAACAATGGTTACAGCAATTTTTGTGGTGAGCAGAAGGGAGGATGAAGCCATACGACTAGCAAGAGTCCTTAGCGCTTGCTTGAAGAAGACGTATAAGTTTCTACTGAGCATGACCACCTCGGACAAGTGGCCAAAAGGTTATTCTCAGATTTGTGTGCTCTACTACAGAAACATTTCGCGCCAAAGTTAAGCGAAATCATTTAGCATTACCAGTTCTACCGCCGGCAGCGACAACACCGTAACTATGTCCGCCTACATGGCAACCCTATGCAGTTGTTGGATAACTGCCACTTCGAACCAACATTAATGCAACGGTAAGAACAGGCTGGTGTATTGTGTTAAAGACCAATGAATCCAGCGACGACTCCTGGCAAAGACAGGGACATTTAACCTCTAGAAGGGCCTACAGCAGGCAGTTGGCATAGATACCGCCTCCAGCGAAGTGGCCAAAGTGCGAGGGACACCGGTGTCGACAGTGAACGTGGTGGAAGGACGACATGATGCCGCTCCCAGAGCTGAGAGGGTGGAGAGGTCGGTATGATGGTAGGCCACTCCCGGAACAAAGAGGTCGACAATGGGCAAGAGCAACAGTTTCCCCTGTATGGCGGCGGGGCACAGGCCACAAAAAGTTGGCTCCGCTAGGAGAGGTGTCATACATGTAGAAAGGTAGGACGTGCCGCCAATCGGATGCCTGGGAGCAGCGAGAGAACACATACAAGAAGGAGGTCTAGTACGTGGATTGGAAGAGGTCCAACTCAGGGTCGAAGAAAAAAAGCTTGAGGTATATCGTTGCAGTTCGCACTACCAAGACAAGGACAAAGCCCACCGAGGTGAAAGCACAACTCAACGCAAAGACTGTAGCCATTCAGGGCGACACTGGAGCCAGTGTCTCCGGCATTTCCAAGAATACCTGGAAACAACTGTTGCCTGCAAAGACCCTTAGATTGGAGCCAACCCAGGTGAAGTTGTCGGCCAACACAAGGGGAATATTCGGAGTCATGGGACAGCTGTGGGTTAGGGCAGTGATCCAAGGGACCTCTATTGAGCAACTTTTTCCTCTGTTGGAGGTCAAGGGAGATGGCCCAAGTCTGCTAGAGAGAGACTCGCCCGGTTTGACTGATTTTCTGTCAAGCGAATTGGGAAGGCTGGTTTTGATGGAGAGGACGTAGTTAGAGAGTTATCTTCAGTCTTGTCAAAGTGCTTAAGAGCATCCGAGGACAGCCAGCACGACTTTTAGTTCCACGCACGAAATAACCCGGTTTCTGTAAGGCATGAAGCGTTCCTTAATCGATTAGAGGCCGTGCGTGCGAGAAGTTATACCGGCTGGAGCAAGACAACGTCACTCAATCAGTGCAGCACATTGAATGGGCGTGGTCGGTCGATCCGGTGGTCAAGGAGGACGAATCCTCCCTGCGTTTGCGTCGAGGCTAGAAAGTGATGGCGAACAGGCGAGATGCCCAGTATTCCATGCTAAAAGGCGGAGGACATGTTGTGTATTTTGCTGAAGATCGTCATTCCATAGAGTAAAACGGATGTTTTACCCAATGGAATTGGGGCCGTACCGTCACATCAATCTTCAGATGGCCATGAACGACCAATCGCTTTTGCACCGAGAACACTCAACGCCACGGAACAGCGATACGCGAAGCTTGACAAAGACAGATTTGCGCTGATCTTGGGTGTGAAGAAGATCCGAAAGTATGTATGTAGGCCGACCTTTCACAGTGACCACGGATCATAAGCCACCACTGGGTGTGCTTGATGAGTCTCGCACCATCCCAGCAACTGCTTTGCTTCGGGACGGATCCAGCCCTGGGCCTCGAGTCCGGCGGGGTATACGTACGATCTTGTCTACTAAGCCGGGAAACAAAAACGAACACACGGAAAAATTGAGTCGCCTTCCTCTGTCCAATTCTCCACAAGAATGGCAATTTGGTGAGGTAGTCTAGCTTGTGGCACTCCTTGAGAACTCACTAGTGACTGAGGAGGAACTTGCGGAGATCACCAGTCACAGCTTGGTGCTTTCGAAGGTTGAGCAGTCTCTTTGGTCTTGAGGATTCGAGGACGGCAAACCGCGAGAGGAATTTCAGCCATATCTCCAACGGCAAGCTGAGATTTAGAGACGCGAGACTGTCTTGGCGGGGCAGTGAGTGGTTGTGTTCACATGCCTGCTCGAGACGATTCTGGCGGACCAGCATGCAAGCTATCAAGGCACTTCTTGATTGGCTCGTAGCTTGATTTGGTAGCCAGGATTGAATCATGACATTGAACAGCTCGCAAAAAGCCGGCAAGAATCCCACCAGACGCCGAGGGCGCCGCTATCATCACTGATGAAGGCCTGCAGGTTGCCGCAAAGACCATGGTCAAAATGCATACCGATCATGCTGGTCCATTAGAGGAAGGATGTATGCTGTTGGTGGTGGTGAACCCAAAGTTGAAGTGGTTGGAATCTAAGCCCACAACATCGTCTACAGCTTCGTCTATCATCAAGTGCTTCCCAACAACGTTTGCAATGAATGGTATTGCAAACGCTTCGATGACCAATATTGCCCCATATTAAACACATCAATGTACCACCCTATGTCGAATGGTCTGGCGGACCGCAGGCTGCATACTATCCAGCGAGAAGTCTGGAAGAGCATGGGCACACCGGAGGAACGTGTTTCGTCCTCCTTACTTCGGTACCGGGCAAATCAGTGACTGGAACAGCACGGCGTGTGCTGGTTATGCATCAAGAGTTGGAGACACGACTCAGTGGATTTTATCCGACTTGGACTGCAACTAGAGGTGGAGCGGTCAGAAACGAGACAGAGGGAGAATCCCGTAGGACACCGTCATCAATCGGAATTTAAACCCAGTGATCTGGTGCTGGTAGCAAACTTCTCATCTGGGCCGAAGTTGGTTCCTGCTGTATTCATAACCAGGATTGGGTGGTGAATTATCATTGCATTTTGGAGTCAGGCATGGAGATGTGGCAACACCAGGATCAGATGGTCGCACGCACACCTCTATTCCAGCGCTTACCACAGTTCTTGCCGAGATTGCACTCTGGTCAACGGAAGTGGCTGATACTGGGGCAGAATCAATCAGAAGAAAAATGGAAGGCCGGACTGGACTTTTGGGGGAGGGGCTGAAAGAGAGGAGTATCGTACATCAGAGCCCATGATGAAACGGCCATGTCGGTGCTTGGCATGGATGGTCATGGCCCCAGTGTGGTTGAGCAAGTCATGGCAGCCGAATAGATTTTCCTAAACCGATGCCTCTTTGGACTTAAACTAATTACTTTGTTGTTTTGTTAAAAAAAATCTTCTAGCCCTTTTCTATGGGCTCTCACCAGAATTCGGAAATCTCGACTCCGTGATCACGGTTCAAGGTCGTCTTCTTTCTGGCAATGTGCACAGCCGCCAAAACGTTTCTAGACATTCAACGTTTTTCCAAGTCGATCACCTTCAAATTATACCACTCGATTTTGTATCCACTGAGACAAGCAGGCTCCGCCACCGCTGAAAGATCAAATCTTCTTCCCCTGGTGTGTCCTTGGTGCTCACTTTTCCTGACCTGAAATAATCTAGAAGTCTCCCCAATGTAAGTTTCTGAGCAGTCTACGCAAGCAATATCCTAGACGTCCCCTCTCCTTTTATCCACAGACACTTCATCCTTGACCCCTGCACATATCTGCTATTCCCCCAGCTGCGCTTTGCCAACTACCCGGATCTGTACTTTTCCTAGCTCCTTGGTAATTTGCTCACTCACCCCGCTGATGTACGGCAACACCACCGGAGCTTCAGCCTTGTCCTATTCAGTCTGATTTCCACGGTTTATCGATGCTCTCCTAATAGTGTTCAAGAAAAAACTCCGCGGATACCTGTTCGTTTCAAGGACACTGAACAGGTGCTTTACTTCTTTCTTCTTCCCGTGGCTATCATTTTGAGTGTAATGCATGTCAATTCTATCAGACAACGACAGTATTACTCGAAAAACAGAACCCTGTAGGTATGTGTTTTTCCAAAAGCACTGGTGGCCAGATTCCTTCCTGACGTGTTTACAAGGACATAAAGGCAGGGCAAAGGACTATTTTCTTCTTTCTCGCAGGTAAACTTAATACGGTCATCCTGTTCGTTCATTTGTTGCAACATCTGGTCACCGTCAATTTTTCCTTAAAGCAAACACGTCGTCCACGTACCTCTTCCATAGTTTCGGGGCAAAACCTTTCCTTTGAAGCTGGAAGCAAGGCTTCCTGTTCAAAGTTCTCCATAAAAGGGTTTGCAACTACAGATGATACCGGCGATTCCATTGCAATACCATCTTTCAGGTGGCAATCATTCCCTTTGAAAGCGAAATTCGTTGACTTCAAGCAGTAATCCAAAACTGTAATGATGTCGTCAACACTTAGGGGGTCCTTTCCGAAATACTTCTGTCATCTTACAATTAACCTACTTCTAGCCACATCCAACACACAATCGATCGGCGAACTGGTCTACAAGGTTTTGACATCATAGCTAATCTTAACTTCGTCATCCTCAACAGTGACATCATGCAAATTCTCGAGAAGCTCTTTACTGTTCTTTGCCTTGAACTCACCCCTGCCAACTAGAGGAGACAAAATCTTGGCTAAATATTTGCTGGCGTTGTAAGTTGCCGTTCCGACCGCGGATATGACAGACCTAAGAGGAGAGTCTGGCTTCTGAATCCCCGAGAAACGAACAATCGGGCAAGTAAAGAGCCATTTCACACCTTGACGACCTTATCCGAATGTAGTTGGATTGTTCTGTTATTCCGTTGTGAAGAGCAGGACTCTGTTTCGAAGCGCATGCGTTGGAATTTTTGAACATTCAAAAAAATTCAGACCATGCGTGAAAATTCCAAGAAGCGCTTCTTGAGAGGCCACTGGAAAAGTACTACAAAATCATTTCTTTGCAAGGTTTTCTTCACGGAGCAATGATCGGTCGCACCTTGATATCACGGTTAACCCCTGCCCAAGAACCGTTCTTCTCAAGAAAAGACAGTGATTTCTTGTCGCATGTTTCCAACTTATGAGTCGCCATGGCAAGGTGAAGTAATAACAGTTCGCCTTGAAGTCTGCTTTTCTGTCGTGTCCCAGCTAAAAAACCTCAATCAGGACGTTTGTCTTAACGTGCTCTCGGCGTGGGGAAGTTTGGCGGGAAATTCATTGTTGCATGGGCTCAATATTCGGGGGTTTTGTGGACGTGTGAACGGGCGCCATCGATCATCTGTTCGACCTGCCGTCATGGTGACTGATCGACGTTGGAGACGCAACTGCTCACTGCCTATCACAGTGAAGGATTCGTTTGATAATAATAGTCGTTATTGTTATTTTTCTGGGCTTTTACTTGCTCTGATCATTGCCCTCGTCCTCATTGGCTCACGCAAGAAGCGATCGTCTCGTAAGAGTGAAATATTCGTGGCGCAATGTGCCAACCCTCATCATGGTGCCATGAAGTCGAGCAAAACAAAAGAAAATGGTCGCCTCCATTCCCGCCGAAAGCTGCTCTCTTCAGTTACACCATTTGAAGGGGCTCTTACTTTACCGCGAACTCAACAGAAGTTAAACCGAAACTGTAAATCGGCCGAGCACTCTAGCTTTACTGCCTTTGCGGCCAAGTCCAGGCATGATCCATCTTTCGGTATACGCATACCATGGCAACAATATTTCGGGATTTGAAAATTTCCCTTGATGCTCTAAGATATGACGCATGCGCGCCGAAACAGAGTCCTGCTGGTATGAAGCGTTTGCTGCGTTGTGTCAATTTATTGAGCTCAGCTTGTCACAAGTACGTTATCTCTCATTGCTATGCTTTTTATCTGTGATTTATTGTGTCCGCTGGTGTTTAACTGTCTGTAGCAAGTCAGTAGCTTGAAATCCTTTAGCGACGCAGGCCACTACCATCAATTTTTCATTGCAAGATTGTTTCTGTAGTACTGTGGGATTACAAATTGCTTTTGCTCCGTAACCTCAATTTTTAATCCTTAGTCCTTATCAGGTAACCACTATGTCATGTTTGTATGTACAAGGGAAAAGTAAGAAATATCTTAATTTACTTGATTTGTGTGCATTGCCGATGCAAAGGGAAGTCAAAGACACACTTGAGTGCTAGCAGCTCTTGTCAACAAATTGGTGATCTTCACTGCAAAAGACTCGCGTTGTCAGCGCGTAGAAGATAGCTGTAAACAAGGGAGGAAAAAACACGAAGAAAGCTGGTATCAAAAACCACGAAAAACGGATGAGTGGTTCATATGATATTCTGATTACCCCCTCTCCCCTTAAGGAAATAGGAAAGAAAACCAATCCGGTAGAAGATAGTCGTAAATCTGGCACACTCCGAAAAAGGCCGTAGAAGTTAACACAACACGTTTGCCCTCAGGGTTACATGTTGGAGTAACACGGAAAATTCATTTGAGCCTCAGGATGGTGTTTTTGACACGTACTTCGAAGAGTAAAACGGATTTGACAAAAGCAACGCAGAAGTTGGTTCAACTGGCAGGGGAGATTCCTGAATATGGTCTCCTATTTTAAGCTTTAAGAGCATGCGCCTTGTCGACCCCGAACATTACTTTACAAGACGGTCTGATTTTTCTTTGCAATACAAACACCTTCGGTTTTGAAATATTCACTCAGTCGGCTGAGAGTCAGTCTCACATCAAGGAGTTCCTTACAGTGGGCTTTTATCCTCCCCAAAGCGTGTTCTGCTCCACCATTGCCTGCCATCCTACCACAAGCACACTTTAAAAAAACAATCGATTTCCCCTAATCTATATACATGTATATCTAACCGTCGTCGGGCCGTAATTTGGAAAAAAAACGGCTCTATTGCCGTGCATGCCTGTGGGGCAGTTAAGTGCTTAGCTATTTGCAATCGTCTTCTAATTGTTTAGGCCAACTGGTGCGAGCTCTCTGGCCGGTGGATGAATTTTGGCAAGTCCAAGAACTAGGTTGTTGCACTGGAGGGAATTGGCACGATTTTAACTTACATGGCCAGCTTCCGCCATCCAACTAAAGACACGGTATTGTTTTCTTCCCACAAAGCTCCCCCCAAAAGGGGCGCAGAAATAGGAGAAACCTAACCAAAAGATTCAAAATATTCAAAAGCCAGGCAGGTGGTAGCAGCAGGACTAATTCTTAAAATGCGCAAAACATTACGTCCCACCAGTGTATCTTTTCTTTGGTGTGTTCAACTGGTTATGGTTTAGTTTTTGTCTCATTTTAGCGTCAGGTTTATGATTGCGGTAAAGCCAGCTCCTTGTTTTTCTTTGCAGGTGAATCAGGCTTTTCCACCACCAATGCCATGACCCTAGTCTGCCTAATCTGCATGTTGCTCTCGAACTTGGTCGTACTGATTTTCTTCCGAAAAGATTTCTCCTGGAAGTCAAGAGCATTTCAAGACCTGGATCAGACTGGGAGGGACCTGGCCATACTAAAGAAGAGAGCCGATCATCTCACCCAAACCTTTGAAAACCAAATAGCCATCTTCCTTGTCTTGGAGGACATTTTTCAACGGGAGCAGAACATTTATGAAGAAATTTCTGAGCCAGTCTACGAGAACATTTCAAATAGAGCCAGTAACCCTGAACCGACAGCTGCGAGTAGAGCCATAGCCCTTGCTACAGCGCAAGCAGCAGGCTATGCCTATATTCCGTCACCAGAGGGTAGCTTCTCTAACCCCGGTCCATTGACCATCCAAGTACAGGTTGAAGTGCACACTCCAGCGGAAGAGGTCCTCAAGGCTCTGCCAAACTACCAGACTGGGGAGAATCCTTACATCAACAAGAACGCAATGCCTGATGAGGATGACGATGGTGGTGCCATGGGACCGCCAGGCAACACTGGAAACGTCCCAGAAGACAGCATGGAAGATGAGCCAGAGTATCTGGCGCTGTTCTAAGGCTCGGGACAACCTTCTCAGCAGGACCTCCCAGTGGATGACGGACTGCTTGGTTCATTATGATTCATTCAGTTCGAGAGGACTTCATGCTGAACAATCTTTAACGCATAGTGCCAATAAGCATGCCTACACCAGCAAAAGTCTCTTTGTTTTCCACAGCAATATGTGCAAGCATTCTTCTTTCAGGCTTTTAAGCAGCTTCTCCAAACGTAAGCTCACACTTCTCCATTTCATCCATTCCTTTTACGGTGCGTTGATTGTACGTTGCTTCTGCACGGAATATCTTAAACGCCTTTGTCGCTACCGCATCCTTTTATCACATCTCTGCTTGGTATCAGCACATGCCACATGCCAATGGCATCTTTTTTTCTCACAGCCACTCAACGTGCTGTTTCGAAGTTCACTTTTTCCCATTTTACCTGCAGTATACTTTTGTACCTTCACATCGCTGGCTTTCTCGTTTTTTTTTCCGAACAGTGCTGGTGGACAAAGAATCTGTGGTCCTTTTCTTCTTCCTTAAAAACATGCATGGGTTAATTATGCAGTCAAAGTGTGGTCTGATTCATGGGCAGCGGGATAGGGTGATCATAAATACTCAAAAAAAAATCATTATCTAAGTTTTACAAAGATTTTGGACTGGACTCTCGGAACCAATGAGCCAATGAGGGTGCATTCATCCCTCGATCTGACCGTCGTTACTCACCTGTATTAACTGAGGGAAGCATTAACTAAAATGTACTAGAATTATACGGTCAGAAACCAACAGTTCCAGAAAAAAACTAGGCATTGTCAAAAGTCAAAACATGCAAGGCCATGGTCGAAAATTAGATGTACTGCAGTTTAACACTTTGTTATCCTAGCCCGAATCAAATCCAACGCTGAATCTGTTGACAAAATACACAGACAATTTAGATACACAGGGTTTTAGCCTATCTACCCACAACTGCAATGACTCTTTTCTGCTCTGGTGTTTGTTCAGGTAAGTCCTCCCCCATAGGCCAGAACATCATGTATAAGGGTCAGCTGATGAAAACAACTCTCCTCTTTAAATAGTTTACTTGGAAGACTTAAGGAATATTTTTAGCTGAAATGATACAACCTCTGCCCGAGTGCCAAATGGTAAGTCTTCTTTAAGGAGATTTCTAATGTGAAGAACTAACCCGTGTAGAAGAATAAAAGATTTTTGAAGTTGGCTGACATTATGCAGCATTTTCTACAGTTTCTGGAAGGTTGGCTGCTTTTTCCCGCAATGAACAGGCAACTTTCATTGTAAGGAAGGTCGAAGTCTTGGTGGGACATTTTCAATGCTTTCTTTCCCGATTTCTGCGTGGAGATCTTCTTTTCTGCTTGATAGCATCCCATTGAGCAATGTAAACCATCTCCGTGCACAACCGGAGAAGGGGGCCATTGACTGGCCAGTTGCTCAAGCATTGCTCAGCTCATTCTTGTAATCAATCGAATGAAAGTCAAGCAAATTCTCGGCCAGCTGTGTGTAGCCACTAATGAACGCATGGCCAGCCTTCTTTAAAAAAAGCCTCTGAAATATTTTATTAATGCTCGTGCTTAGGGAAGCGATCAATGTCTGGTACGTTTATAACACCTGGACAAGCCTCCTTATGCATCATTGGCAGCCATTTTGTTCGAGCGGTGGTCGCCATCTTGCAAATATTATCAACCACGGTTGCTAGGGACTCGTACATAGTTTCTTGTAAGAAGTCAGATTGCGTACTGGCCTACTTCCGACCTTCTTCTTTTTCCCTGCGCGTCGTCATTCGATTTTTTCCCTTCTATTCAGTGAAATTCTAGACGTGGAAGATGGATGAGAATAAGCTTTTTTCTTCTGAAGAAAGTAAGCGCTTGGCAGTCGGCGGTGTCACATGCTGCGTCCCAGGGCGCTACAACGGCACTTTGGAGGACGCCAGGTCAATGAAGTTCCACTGCTTCCCGAAGGACAAACAAGGGACAAGGCTTTGGGTTACCCGTGTTGGGCGAGGGTCCTAGTGGAAAACTTCACTTTATAGTCGATTGTGCAGCCGGCACTGATGGATATTTCTCTTTGACCTCGTTGCAAACTCTTCGTGAAGCCATTTATTGCCAAATGCAAATTGAGTGTCAACGAGTATAAGGTGTTGTTCAGTGAACACCAGGAGGCCGGATACAACAGACAGGAGACTTGTTAGAGCTTGTGAAGTCAGCATCCCAACTGAGCCCTGCCATACGGATAAAGTAAAAGAAACTGAAAGAGACATTCACTGAAAACCATTGAAGCAATCCATAGGACTGCTGAGGAGGAAAATAGCAGAAGGCGTCAAAACCTTGCAAAAACATTACGTGATAACGGCTGAGGCAGCCAGAGGACTGCTGATGACATGAAGAAACAGGAATCAAACTAAAAAATACTAAAAAAAAAAAAAAAAAAAACCAGAGAAAACAAGCATTGGGGTTCCCGGAATGACCCACAGCTGGAAAGTTCCGAAAGCCACC
>JAOWAR010189292.1:0-15641 GCA_028571005.1 Clathrina lutea | reverse complement strand
GTCCTTTTTTTCAATTTAGTGAGGCAAGGGGATTTGTTCTCCCCCCCCCCCCCCCCACTTTGCTATCTCTCTGATTGAGTCTGTCACAAATTTATTGAGTTGTGCGATGTAAATAGCACCTATCCTGTAGATGAATGCTGAAATCTAGATTATGATTTGTGTTGATTGGACTGAGCCATGATGAAAAGAAAAACGGCGACTCAAAGTTTTAGTTCACCACTGTCACTTCATTTTACATGAAATAACCACTGCATTTTGAGGATTACCTCTCTTCTTGGTGCTCTAAAATACAGTGTCGGATTTTTCGAAAACCACTGTAAGCATGAAATATAAGGGTGGAAAGAAATAAGCCATACTTAGGCATACATGTACATACGTTTGCTCAGTTTAAAGGTTACTTGAGACTTAGGAAGAAAATTGAATTTTCCAAGCGCCGTCTTTAGGTCTATGATTAAGGAGGTGATGAAGAAAATTTGAAGTCGATCCAGTAAGTAGCAATTGAGTTATGACGAACTAAAGTTGAGGGAACCAGGTTTTGAAAAAACAGGGTTTGAAGTTCCCGCCTTTGCAGCCCGAGGCTTCAAATCCTCGAACGTCAATGGAAATTTCTCCAACTTGCCGACGGAATTTTGGCAAGAAAATTATAAGACAGAAACTTCATCCCTTTTTGGGCCCTTTTCAACAAAATAAGCAACAAGTGTGATATCAATCGACACTGATGGGTAGAACTAGCCTTAAATGTCTCATCACTGCAGATCAAGCAAGGGGAATTAAGACAAACTTTTGGAAACTTGAACAATATACTAGTAAGGTGTGTTTGAACAGGATTACGGTTTTACCCTAATGGCAGGGCTTATCAGGGGGCTTTCCCATGTACGTAAAACTGATGATGGTAAAGGTACATATCGAGGCCGAGGAATTATTATTACTATTTTGTGCAATAATTTCGAGGCCAAGGTATGTAACTGACTTAAATTTTTAAAGGAAGCCCTTTTGAAAAGGAGATCTTCCTGGTGCTTTTCGTCTTTTGCTCGCAGGAACTCATTTCCGGAGTCGTGCCATGATGATAGAGGAAGAATCGTCCCATCATGGTGGAGGAATTAAGGACTCGTGCCATCATGATGGAGGGAGGACTCGTGCCATCATGTGGAGGAAGGAGAAAACATCCTCTCCCGACCGATAGGTTTCCGAGAGTGAAGAAGCCACGTTGGTGAAGAACGCAGTACCCAAAAGCATCTGAATAGAAATGATAGGCTCTCTGTTCAACTCGTTTTGTCCGCTTGTCCGCACGGTGAGAAAATTATCCTTATTGGCATGATTTGGCCGACCGTTCCACAAAAGGCTTGGATAGTTCTTCAGAAGTTTTTATGGAGGTTTCGAGGCTAAACGGTGCCCATCAGCGCTCGAGTCACATGGTGGCTGGGCCTGCTTTTCAGTGTCACCTTAGCAGTATTTAAGCGATGCTTGAACCATTTCACTCTGCTAAAGTTCTGCTCAAGCAACAGCTTCCTTGATGGGATTTTAAAATATAACAAAGATGATGTCGCATGACAAACGAACAACAACAGCAAGTTCAAGTTGCACCAAGTTACTCTGAATAAACTTCTCGCATGGTTTCTAAATCCTCACTAAATCCTTGCGCACTTCAGCTCCTGAATGCCTTTTCTACATGATATCTTCAAGTATCTTCAATGAGTAGTGGTTCAGTAGGTTTCTGCAAAGATCTGGAGCTACTAGAAGGTTTGTATTGGCAATACAAACCTGTCTCATGGCAGGTTGTGTACGGCTGAATACAATCCAGGCCAGGAATCAATAGTATCAAATGGAAGATAAAGCGGCAAAAACGTCACTGAAAACTTAATGAGATGTTGTCAGTTACAGTCCCAGATTAGACTGATCAGCCGCAAGCATAAAACGTCCGAAAGCCTGGCAGACTAAAAAATGAGCTTCCACTTCTAATTCCCAACACACCAAGTGTTGAAGAACGTCAAGATTTCCGAGTCGATGTTTCGCCAACTATGTTCTTGGCTTTGTCATATATTGGATAGCTTCCGTTCTCCGCTGAGTTTAGTTTTGACCGGCGAGGGGAACTGAAAAGGACATCTTGGAACAAGAACAACAAGTGCACGAGTCCGTTACTAATCTCAGGAAGGATTGACAGAAAATACACAATGAGGGTGGCTAGCGCTGATTTATTGAGGAGGCCGAAGGGTGTCAAAGACGGACCAGCTTTTAAACAAGCATTAAGAGGGCCAGGAGAACAAAAGTGAAAAGAGCTGGCGTGGGCTATTGCCGGGCAGTACACTACATATACATGTATACCCGGTGTGAGATTATAGGGCTGCCAGTGAACGTCATAGGCCGAAGGCTACGTAATTATCAAGGTGACCAAAACATCACGTAGCAACCGGGTTACGGCGGGCGGTACGCGATAAGGCCTAGCCGGCCGGTTTGTTTGAGTTGCCTTACTGTCCGCTACGCCATCACGTCATCCTATCCTGGCATAGTTGGCCGTTAGACGATTCTTGTCAGCTAGGCGATTTGGTCCCGGAGGTTCCGAGTCCTGGCTTCGGCACAGAGTTGAACATTTATGATTTTTTCCTTCAATCAATAGACAGTTTTGTCCAACCCTTGGGAAGTAAAGCTGATGCTAGCAATAGCGTCCGCACCGGTCGCCATGTGGTGTCTCTAGTGATCAACTGAGTACGCGCGTGCTTGCCAAGCCTTACGGCCCACGCCCAGGGCTGTACTGTAAGCGGGGCGGCTAAAGGTCGCGGCATCAAAATTACACATGTGGACAAAAGCGACTTCTGAAACAATCTGTACAACATAACTAAGCATGTGACAGATCGATCCATGGGTATGACTTATGTACATGTATATACATGTACATGTACGTCATGATCATATCGCCGCGTTGAGTCGTCGGAGTGGCGCATGCACAAAGATAATCTGGGCTCGAGGTTTGGGGCATCCGGGATGGAGATCAAGATCCATGATTGGCGCATTGGTAGATCTATATGGTTGCACCTGCGAAGGTTGAAGCTTGCTTCGTGAAGAAATGCCTACCCATGATCCTTGACGTTCTCCTCAGTGCTCGAAAAGGCGAACTTACCTTTCGTTCATACCTTTCCCCAAGACGAAAGAGAATAATTGCTGAGGTATGATGATGTAACGGGTGCCTCGGCTCACGGCCGGCCAGTCGTGTTCGCGGCGATTCCTTTCTACTGTGATAAGAGTTGTACACCGCATTTCACCATTGCATGGGATTTTTATATGCCTGGCGCTTGCGGCGGGGAGCAAGCTGCTCACGGACTACTGGTCGGAGGATTCGCTCTTCTTCTAAGCTTTATTATGCTCTGCGATTCGGGTGTGTATTTGCTTGTATACGCAGTTCCATGAATCACTACTGCCTCCATCGCGCCACAGGCAAGGGCAGGAACGGATGGCATTCTCCGACTTCCCAGTTCGCCGCAACAGCAAAGATAGAATTGTCACCGAGGCCCGAACTGAAGATGACAAAAAGCATCCACCCGCCATGGCCAGCCGGACCTTGGCGAAATGACGGGGAGAGACTTTGCACCAGACCTCTCATTTCCCGGTTCGGCGGTGGCGTCTTGGATCGTGATGGGGAGGGAGGCTTAGCCTTGGCAGCATCAGTGGCTTTACAGAAAAAGAGCGCTCAGCCAAAAGAGAGAAAAGTGGAGAAGAAGAAGAAGAAGAAGAAGAAGAAGAAGAAGAAGAAGAAGAAGAAGAAGAAGAAGAAGAATTTGGATTGCTCCAAGTGCAGCCAGACTAGTCACTCGAGTCAGTACTTTCGAGTCATATAGTTTGCACCCAACGTTTTCAGCTAACCTTTGCTTGAGATCACAGTGCAAAGTGCCTACAGATTGAGGTGGCCAGGCGAAGGGAAAACTTGAAGGGGTTTTGTCTTTGTCTCTGTACGCCACATACTACATACGACTGAGAGAAAACAAAGGCTTCTAATCACTGACTCGCTCTCCTTTTGTCTATAGAAAGCGTCTACCGGCCACTCAGCAGTGCCATGCGAACCGGATTTGACAGGCTGATGCACGTTCAATCGGGCAATTCTGTCTGGAAAACTCTAAACACGCTTAGGGCAAACCCCATGAGATTTATCATGTTGAAACCTTTCCGGTGACAATGTAGTGATCTCGACCATGGACAGGCTCCGAAATTATGTCGTTAGCTTGGAAATTTCAAAGATCCAAATATCAAATATCTCACAGCGGAGTCGATCACTGCCTTGGTACATGTAGCTCGTCAGAAGGAAGAAGTGAAGGACGAAGGGAAAAGTGGCTGCAGCCTGGAAAAAAAAAGTGTTGATCTGAGACCATGGCACCATCACCATCAGCATCCTCATCCTCCAACAACTTGAGAATGACAAAAATGCAGAAAATATCTCGAGCTCCAGGTTGTCAATCCTTTCCACTGTGCAGGGAAAGCATCGAGCTACCTCAAAAAGACTGGCGCCATGCTAAGCTTTCCGCCAACGTCATAAGACTGTCACCACCTTGCATCCATCGCTTTTCATTCATTTTCATTCCTGAGAATTCCTTCTGTTCATCATGTTCATGCTACTCAGGAAGAAATGAATGCGCCCAGTGAACAACTGGTGCGGTCACGGCTGTGAGTTACAGGTGCATTCGCGGGGGTAGGTTTCATATGCAAAAAGCAGTCATTACCAGTTGTATGTTTTTTGTCTTGCTGTGGTAGTCAGTCCTTCCTTTTGGCTTTTCACGATGGCTGAAGGAGAAGAAAGAAAGTTTTCTTTAGTAAAGAGCGAGGAAGAGAAAAGGTGAAGGACTTGTTGGTCGACGCAGTTCCGGTTCTCACCAAGAGGGCAACTGAGACCTGGGTGGGCGTGTTCGCTGCTTTCTGCCCTGAGGGTAACGTCCAACTTGAATTAGGCACGTGCTGGGGTGAAGAACTCAACGACCGCCTTGTTCAAGTTTTACCCAAGCCTTCGAACAAAGGAGGGTGAGCTGTACAAGAAGTCAAGCTACTTTGTTGCTCGGACAGTAATTCACCGCGAGGTGTTGGGAGGTTAAAATGCCTTTTTAAAAGTGAACATTTTCCTTGTCGCACCGTGCTTCAGACACCACGTTGAAGTCGAAAAATGTGAAAGACTTGGAAACAGTGGTCAAGCACAAGAACCCGCTCTCCGCAGAAGACAATTGGAAGCCACGAGCCTACTTTGCGGACGTCATGGATGTCAACAATCCAGTTAAAGTGGTGCCTTTGCGCTACATGCCGGCCATTTTGAAACTTGAAAACCGAAGTACCGTTTTGAAAGTTTTTATTTTTTTTAATTTTTTTTTCATCAAGACATACATCAGCCCTCGACACGCTGGTGTTCTGGTATGTACTGACCTGTGCCTGCTTTTATCGGGCTCAAAATGGCTCAAAATTCACCATGTAAGGTTCCAAACTCGCCTTGATTCAACTACCTAAACAATTGAGCGTCTTTGAGAGAAAGGAGCACGATTCACCAAATTTACGTGACTATGTGGCATCTTTGGCTAGGCTTAGGCGAGACGGACTGCGGTTGGAGCTGTTGAAGCGGTTGAAGCGCTAGTTTCTTAGTTTTTGCGCCATTTCATCAGAAAACAATAGATTCATGGAGCCGGCAAAGCGAAGGAGGTGTCGGAGAGCGACTGCAAGTATGCCTGCGTCCTTCCAACTGACTTCCGCAGCAAGAACTGGCTGGTGCGAATGGATGACACTCCGTAGATGACTGGTAGACCTTGACTCGAAGCAGTGATCGAGTTTTGGCAAACAATTTGTTACCGAAGAAGTTGCAGCCAGACAACAACCTTTCAACGTGAGGGCAGCGGGGAAGATGAAGGCATGTCACACTTCTCAAAAACCTCCTCTGAAGTATGATGGAACCACTCTCTAAGAACCCCTGTTTGTCGACGAGGTAAACAAACCATTTCACAAGGGCCAATACAGTCACATTGCTGAAACAGCAAGGCATGGAAAACAGGAGGAAGGTATGCTTGCTGACTGGTCACAAAGCGGACAGGAGCTTTGTGAGCTTAAGTAAGCCAGACGAAGGAGAGCAGGAGAGCGCAAAAAAAAAAACAGCCTGCTACCTACCTGGATGAAGAAGCGCCATCCAAGAATAACTCTTCCGGAACTACCGCTGGTGAATGCAGTTTGGGCACTGCTCTTACCGAAGGTTTCAGCATCCTCGCCGCATCAGGCGCAGTCTTCAATAAAGCTGCGTGGAACCACCTACAGTCCCTACGGTCCTGACGGTGGCAATAACCTCATGGTGAACATCGTTCAGGACGCTGCACGGAACAAAAAACTCTTCGAAGGTTTCCCATCATTCTTGAAGAAAAGGAAACTTGTTGATGGTCAGCCGAAGACGTTCTATGTGACTAGACTGCAAATATGCTGGCTGGGCCTTCTCGCTGCTGCTTCCTAAGAAAAACAGGATGTGACAACAGGTGATGTTTTTGCTCACCCCTTTTTAACCTTTGGAGCAAAGTGAGGTCGGTACCAAACTATACTGACCTGTCTCGAACGCATGTCGAAGGCAGGGAATAACTGCCCTGGGGACCTGGGATAACATGATCACACTGGCTGCCCTGGCCAAAAATGTTGACATTCAAAAACGCACAAAATTCATAGACGTGCACTGGTCCTTGTGTTAAATCGACTTCAACCCTGACACGCACAAGAGTTGGCGGGAAGCTGGAAGTGACCATTCCAACACTCGGGTGTAAATGTTCGACTTCACGCTTGGTTGGCTTGTGACGTGGCTGCTCAGAGCAACCGGACACGACAACCATGTTTGGACAGTGTCCATATTCTCATGAATAATTGAAGTCTTCTGTTTTCTTTTTTTCTTTTTGGCGCCATCTATTGTTTCAAGACCTCAGTCAAACCACTTTTAACGGCGACACATGCGCATGCAACGCTCAAAACCCCCGCGCGCGCCTTTCGAAACCAGGCCCGATAAATTTGGCCCAAAACGCTGGAACGTGGTCTTCGACAACAGGCCCGTTGGTTGCACAGACAACAGGCAAGTGATCCTGCTCTCTGAAGGCTGACTGCTCAGTCGATTTTGACTGTTTCGTTTAGCGGAGGAGGTTCCACAAGGGAAAGCTCTGTCAGGGAGCACATGGCCCTGACATCCACCATTGCCCTGGAACTGGTAAGAAAGCTTACTGTAGGTGTCGTCCAGACAGCGAGCGTTAGGGGAAGAGACGACACAGTAAATTATGGCGATGAGTGCCAATGTCAGCGTAGCTCACCCGAAGCTTCGCTCGATGAGTAGCCTACCTGGCCCTTGAATGCCTCCATTCCGTCTCCACCTACGAGGAGGGACAGCCAGCAGCGGGAAAGCTGACTAGCGGCATTGTCGTGCGCTCCCCACGCTTAGCGGAGTGATGTCAACTCGTCCGTGTGGAAATTCTCCGTCAAACTAAACAGCACCCGTGTGCGCTCTCTGCTTGTGGATAAGCGTCTCCACCTACGACGAGGGACAGCCAGTAAGCTGACTAGCGGCAGGGTCGTGCGCTCCACACGCTTAGCGGAGTGATGTCAACTCGGCCTTGTGGAAATTCTCCGTCAAACTGAAGACCAGGAACAGCCAGTAAGACTAGCGGCAGGGTCGTGCGCTCCACACGCTAAGCGGAATGATGTCAACTCGTCCGTGTGGAAATTCTTCGTCGAACCGAACAGCACCCGTGTGCGCGCGCACACTCGTCTGCTCGTGGGATCAGCGTCAGGCGTCGATTGGCAAACGGAGGCCGACGGAGCGATCATAGCATTATATGTATATGCAGTACAGCCAAGGTGACCGGCACTGAAGTCGCGTGCAGACCTTTACTCTTGGACAAGGCTAACAGTATCAATCGTCGAGCTAGCTGTGGAGACCCTGTGCCAGTATGCTGTCACGCCAGAGCAACCATCGCGAAAGTACGGAGCCTAACGACGACAAAGACTGGAAGCAACGACGCGAGGCATGCATATGTATGGCCAAAGTTCGGCGGGAGATGTTGCAGGAGGGAATCATCGGATCGTCACGGAGCGTCATGGAAGTACATGCACAGAACTCATGCACTGCACAGAGCAAATTTTGGTTTCGCGATTTGTTTCGCGCCAATTTTCGATCGCGAAGCTGCTATGGTGAGCGCGTTCGTTCATCGGCCGTAGCTACGCCGGTTGCCCGGCTCAGACGCGCAGACGCGTCCATAGATAGAGAATCTACATAGGTCTACGCACGCGCCACTTTGCGCGCGCTCAGTGGATAATCATGTTTGAGTTTCGCGCCTAAAACAAATGAGCGTTGGGGTGCGGGTTGCGGCTTGCCGAGCTTGCGTACCTGTAAGCATGCATGCAGCGGTTAGCGCTGCAACGTGCAAGGCGCCGATCCGAAGTCGCTGGGATGCATGCATTTAAAGCAGCCATAGCCCCTGTATGCTGCACTATGTGCATAGACACCAGGTGTATGCGTTTTAGCTGAGGGCGAACACCAAGCGCCAAAGAATCTTTCCGGCGGAGACTTTTCTCTAGAAAAAGGCCAAAGCCTCCTTTTTTCCCCTCTCAGTCTCTATCTCGTGACCGTCTCGTACCGAGCAGTCAGAAATGGTTAAGGGTGGTAAAGATCCGCACCGACCAAAGGGTCGCATGACGGCCTACGCGTTCTTCGTGCAGGCAACGCGCGACAAGATCAAGCAACAGAACCCAGAGCAGTCCGTCGACTTCAAAATCTTCTCGAAGAGGTGCAGCGACGAGTGGAAAGACATGGTTACGGAGCAGAAGGAGAAGTTTGAGGCGCTGGCCGCAGCTGACAAAGTACGCTACGACCGGGAAATGGCCAACTACGTCCCGCCGCCTGAGGAGGGTGGCAAGAAGAAGAAGAGCAAGAAGGATCCCGAGGCACCCAAACGGGGAATGTGAGTAGAGCTTGTCTTGTGTTCAGTTCAGTCTTCTTGGCCCATGTGGACGGCACGTACGTTGACATGTGCCACTGCCGGGCGTGCGCGCCACTGGAAATGTATGTGGCCTACAGTGGCTCGCGAGGGCTGTGCGGCCACTGATGAGTCTGATCGACAGCCACAGTGATTGTCTCCCTCCTCTCCTTGCAGGTCAGCGTTTCTCTTCTACTGCTCGGAGAGACGCCCCGTCCTAAAGGCCGCCAATCCCGAGTGGGGGATGAGCGACCTCTCCAAGGCTCTCGGCGAGGAATGGCGGCAGATGAACGATGACAAGAAGAGCCCGTACGAGAGCAAGGCACAGGCAGACAAGGATCGCTATCAGCGAGAAATGGCCGTGTTCAAAGGAAAAGGCCGTTGAGACGAATTCCAGACCACTCAGACTCTCTCGCTCTTCCTCTTCCTCTCTGCTAGCTAACATCTCTCGTTGCTATCCACGTTTGTCGTCTAAATTTCTTCTTCTCCTTTCTTAACTCGGTCGAGGTCACATTAAAGAGCAGCACCTAGTTACCTACACGTTTTTTTATCTTCCTCTCTTGCCGACATTGGTGGCGGTATCGCTTCCCTTGTCCATTCCTTCTGGTGAGTGCGAAAAGTCCGTTGTATCGTGTTCAACCTGTCCTTCGTCTGTTTCCTCCCTCTCCTTTTCTCCCGATGTTGTCGAAAGATCAACTCAAAACCGAACCTCATGGCGAGGAAACGTTTAAAATCCGACCACTAGCCTGCTGTCCTGGTGTGGGGCTCGGGGAAGAAAACACAAAGGAACGTTAACCCGCTCGCCGACGTTGGCAAGGGCCGCTAGTAAGAGCGAGAAAGAAATGGCGTGGCGATCTTCAGAGCTCGAGTGACACGACTGAGGTTGATCGATTAGCAAGTGCATGGGTATAGATGTATCCTGGTGCCGAGTGCGTACTGTTATGTTGGGCTGCGAGCACTCCCGTGTATGGAGAGGGTCAACGCATACGTACTTGCCAAGGCCCGTTCGGTCTGTCCTCACTGCCACCACTCTCTCTGTATGCACCCCGCCAGCCCAGTCAATGGCTGCTGCATTGTGTGGGACCGTAATCGTGCTACTACTGGCCTGCACCAGCATTACGTGTATTGGCGAAGAAAAGCGACGTCAACGAGAAGAGCGGTCGATTCTGGGGACTCGAGTGCGAGTTGAGAGTGCGTTCTTGCAAGAAAGTGAGGTGTTTTCTTCTCACAGACACAGGTTTCTTTCACCTCGGAAGCATTCCTGTCGGCCATGATGGCCACATCTAAGCTCTGCGAGTCACTCGGTAGGTCCACTGCACTGGACTAGACTGGGCCATCGGGCTTGCGCGCGCGCACACAAGAAGGCGAGAACAACAATATGGCGCGGAGGCAGCGCTGCATGCGGCCAGGCGCATAACCATGATGACGCAGTCTAGTCCCATGGCGCTATGGCTGGCGTTGCAAATCTGGAACGCGCGCGCGCGCTCAGGCTGATGTAATGCATGCGCATGCCCGAGTTCACGCACGGCCTGTCGCGATCTTGCACCGCGCCGATCGCTTTTGATTTGCGTGGGCAGATAGGAGCCTGGCCTGTGAAGAATTAGAATGATACAAAATGGTGCCGCCGGCGACTCGCGTGATCGCAGCTCGAGCGCGCGCAGCCTTGCGCATAATTATATAGCATGTATAGAGAACTGCGGTACGCGGTACCGTCGAGCTCTGTCTACAGCCTTTAGCACTGATGACCTGCAGTCCAGGACATTCTTCGACATAACCCACATGGCCATTTTACAAGAAGCAAAACATATTTTGGTGTGGTCTCTCGGAGAGCGGAACACATGCTGGATGATCGGTCTTTCGGGACAAAAGCTGCTGTCAGCCACAAAAACACTTGACGTGGATACAACAGCATAAAGGTGCTTAGTTTCCGATAACTGGCAGCCAGGTCAGGAAAAAAACAGCCACAGCGGACTGCTCGATCCATGTTCGGTGCTACTTTCATGCTCTTTCCTCCGAACAAGCATTGATCGAGCCGTCTCGCCAATATATTTAGCTTCGCAGTCACTGCCACGGTATCTCGCACACATGTACAATCCCTTTGCGTTTCTCAAGAGGGCTCGGATTTCAGTTGTCCTTCAATGCAATTCCTGCCACTGCAAAGCTTTAGCCTTAGCAACTGCGTGCCTATTTTGCCAACACTCTGCGTATTTTTTCACTGGTGTCAGCACCATAATCACCGCTGTTGCGGTCGGTTTGTCTAGCTTGGGCACCAAATTCCCAGCCTTTCGTCTCCGATTCCTGATACTGTGATAGTTCTTCTCTGTGCATCATCGACAAAAGCTCTGGGATATCCGTTCGCACATAGCAGGTCATAAAGGTGCCGCTCTTTACACTTCCTGCCCTCAACATCTGTCTGATAGTGCGAGTCGATCCTGTCAAATAATGGCAACGGCTCTTTCGCACCTTTTTGGATGATCGGGGATTTGAAAGAAACTCTGTTGCAGGTGTGCGTCACAGTTTACAGGCTTTGGACACCTGTGAGGATTTTCTTGTGTCAACCCTCACACTGACATCTAAGAAAGGCATAGCACTATCTTTCTCCTCCTCACAAGTGAACTAAATCTTGTCATCCTACTCATTCAGGTGCTCTAGCAACAAGGTCGCGTGTCGATGATGGAGAAGGCATCGTCTACGTATTTTCTCCACACCCTGGGGCCCGGGCCAATACCTTTGCTAGATGCAGATGCAAGCAAGGCTTGCTCCTCAAAATGCTCCACGAAAATGTTCGCCACGACTGAGCTCACCGACGATCCCATAGCCAACCCGTCTTTCAACAAGTAGAACTCATCGTTGAAAGTGATGTACGTTGATTTTAAACAAAACCTGAGCAGTTTGATCAAGTCGTCTACTTGTCTTTTAGGGTGACATCCTGTGCTAATTTTGTCCGCGCAGCATCCAAAACCCGGTCAATCGGTAGACCAGTGCTCGAAAAATATTTTAGCTTGACTAGCCAAGGTGGAAGTAAGCTCTACATCCAAATTGCCAAAGTGGAAGTAATGACTCTTGCCTACTCGCCAAATGGCTCTGAGGCGGTGTTGAGTTAGACGTTCGAATCATTGAAATCATACAGACTAAAAAAACCTTGCACATTTTTTTATGTTATACCGGAGGCTGATTGTGTAAGTGGACGCGTCAACTGCAAAGCTGGTCAGCGACTTTAGACATTCACCCACCACTCACGTTATATTAGCTTTGGGTCAGCAAAGGCCTGAGACGGAGTGCATGTTGTAAACCTTCGGAATTGCTTTTGGCTACTGCAATATCGACTCGCTTGACTGGCCAGAGCAAATTTCCTTTGAAGCATTTCTTCTTTTCGCAGATGCTTGACGAAAAGCTTCAGGAAGAGAGGTTTGACCTTTTCTTCTCATTTTGACCGTTCAGCTCGCTACTGTGGCATCGAGGCCGACAATTTCTTTCCCATCCGGGCCATCGATCCAGGATAAACCCTCCCCCTTTCTTTAAATTATTAATTAAGGGACTACCCAATTACGCGGGAGTAACCATATGGTTAGTCCCGATCTCTCCGAACCATGATGAGCGGAGAAGTCCTAATCTCTCTGGGCAATCAAGTGAGTGAACGAATGTCCGAAGGTTTAGAAGGTTCGCAAAGGTGAGCAATCTGACTTGATAGTATCAAGTCAGATCGACGTCTTGTCTTTCGGAATGTCGTGCCTCAGGCGCGTTTCTCCAGCAAACAACAAGACAGTGCTTTTCGTAAGGAAGGGAAAAGAGAAAAGGGAGATCAGAGCAAATCAATTTGTGGACTTTGACAGCTCGGCCATTGAGGTCGAGGCAGTTAGTAGAGGTAGAGGCGCGAAAGGGGGTGCGAACCTTGGAGGGCACGGTGTGTATGTAGATTGGCGCCGCGTCGGGCGCCGGGCGCCCAACCGGCAATCAACGAATTTTCTTGGGGTGGGCCCTGGGGTTGCGTTCCCGCGCCCTCTTCTTAGATTCGCCGTTGTAAACCAGGACGGGCCGCTGCTGCATTTGGACATAATTATTGTCTACAACCTGGTAATCTGGGCTCACCCTGACGTTACCGCAGAAAAAGGGAAAAAAAACTTGATTGATTCTCGGTCGAAACCTGGTTGGAATTTCCAAATGGGCCACTTTGCACATTGTGCCCCCTTCCCCTCTTGCATCCGCCACTGACAAACACAGGCGTGTGATGGAACCAGCGAAAGCAGGCCGCACACGCGCAGGTAGTACCGGTCACGCATGCATGAACTTAAACAGTGCCGTTCACATTCATTCACGGAGATCTACTATGTCTACGCCAACCGGCTCGCAGCACGTTGCGGACAAGACAAGAAAATGAAAGTGAAGCAGAGGAAAAATGTGGAAGTGTAAGCGAAACCGAAGTCGCCAAAGTGGAAGCTGGAAAGAAATGCAGGTCGCGAAAGTGGCCTCTGGATATGAAAAGGCTGTCGCCAAACGGAACTTTCCGGTCGCATTTTGCGCGTAGGCGACCGGATTTTTCGAGCCCTGTAGATCATTCTCAATAATTCTGGTCGCTTTCTCAAGACTAAGTAATCCTTCTTATAAACAACCACTGTGGCATTTCCTTTGTCCGCTGGAGCGATCGCTATGTTTTTATTGTTTCTAAGAGTTTTCAGTGCCCGGCTCTCCTCATTCGTGAAATTTCTGACAGGCTTCACCGCTTTGCTGAATATTGTCTCGATTTTCATTCGACTATTAAACCCCAGCCAACGTTTGATCGTGTACTTCACACAAGGCCGGCTCGCTGAACCGCTGCAACAATGCCTATTGTTCAAAATTGGCGCGGAGAAGGTGCAAAATTCAGTCCTTTCTCTAAAACGCTCTTCTCCAAAAAAGACAGCTCGTAGTCTGACAAATTAACCACCCATTTTTCTCTAGACACAGAAGAAACTGCCATAGTGTCTATTTGACTTTGGCTTCGTATTGTTCTTTCGCCAGCGCATCAATTTTACCCTGTTGCGTTTTTCGAGTTCGAAGAAATATTCGTTCGGTCTTGTTTTTCACAAGTTTGGACCATGATTTAAACCTGTCTTCTCCCATTTTCCGAATTCAGTCCATTTCTTATCATCTTCCAGTTGTTTCCTCCTTTTCTCGGAGATCCGTAGGCGCTCGCAGATGTTCAGTTCTTTTATTTTATGTGTATACATGTACATGTAGCTCCCCTGCCTTGTGCGGGGTTGAGCCTGTTGAGGCGCCACCTTGCTGTTGCGCTAAGCATAGCTCCCTGAGTTTCACCTGGTTTCAGGTGGTTATCAGTTTGAGCACTCTGGCAAGGTGGCAGGTCCTGATTTAAATCCTTTGGGAGCCTATAAAGCCTCCATTGGTATCAGGCCAGCCTCATTACTCTGAGCTCCGCTGATGAGCCCTCAAAGGGCGAAACAGAGCTGTCCGGAGATTGAGTATATATGGTATGCGTCTACCTTCCCGCGTTTTTACTGGACACGATAGCTTGAAAGCCGAGAGGCAGAGTAGAAAGTCGGAGAAGAGAAAGAATGTAAAGGCGACTAACGGGAACGCCGTCCGTCAAACAGAAATACAGGTTGGGTCGGACTCGAACCTGCGGTACCAACCTAGCAGACGAGCGAGAGTCACTCGCGCTATCCGAAGACGCCATCGGACCGTCCTCAAAAAATGTGCAGACACTTTCTTAAGGCATTGGACTCGGCCGTGTGGGCGATCGAGTATCCTCCGCTGGAAGATGCGACATTGGCCGTTCTTTTTTGAGGACGGTGAATTGGTGAGCTGGTACCGTAGGTTCGAGTCCAACCTAACCTGTATCCCCGGACATGATAGCCTCAGGCTTCGAGGTACAACTTCCAACTTCTTACATCTCAGGTTGAAAATGAAATGATTGCTACATCTAGCCAACTTGAAGGAGTCATTTTCGAGCTTCCTCGCGGCTTGCCACGTTTCTTCTCCGTAATTCTTCTGAAAACTTTCTCTAAGAGAAAGCTTCTCTTCACCAGGGGAATGGAAATCAGGTTCCCTGTTTCGAACCATGCCATTCAAACAAGCAGACAGTTAGCTTAGTAAAAAATGTTGTGGGTTTGCAAATGATGTTACCCATCCGAGACAAATTAAGTGTTTTCAAAAAAAAAAAACTGATTTGTCCTTCCTGTAGTGCGTTTGAGTGGCAAAATGTTTTAAGAAAAACTCTCACCAATTCCTCTTTCCTGAAAAACTCAATATCAATAACTTCGTCCAACTTCTTGACTGCCTTAGTGACAAAACCGGTTTGAATTCTTGTTTCTGCAGTCAGCTTATCATGCCTATGTTTGTATATAACAACAGTTTCGGCTACATGGGTAGCCTTCGTCAGGATAGAAAAGGAACAATTTCCATATTCCTGGGCTATTTATGTCTGTGCTGTTCTGGAACTGACGGTTCGACTTGATTGAGAATGAGATCATAAATGCATTTGAAGTTTTAGCCAAACTATTTCATTATACACAATATACATTTACAATTAAACATGATACAGTGCTGTCCGGAGATTGAGTATTACGCTCACCTATCTTGTGTAGGTTTGAGCACTCTTTGAGGTGCCACCTTTGCTGTTTGCGCTAAGCAGAGCTCACTGATTTCCACCTGTCTTGGCAGGTGGATTTCTGTTTGAGCACTCTGGCAAGG
>JAOWAR010189181.1:0-15647 GCA_028571005.1 Clathrina lutea | reverse complement strand
TCCATAGTATTTCAAATTTGGCTATGGCAGTAGTCATCTTCCGTGGTCTGGCGAATCCCTTCATATTACTTCAAAATCTACCTATATCGGTAGTTATCTTCTGAAGTGTGCCAAATCCATCCAGAAGACTTAAAACCTAGCTAAATCGGTAGTTATCTTCTGTGGTCTGCCGACTTCCCGAAAGCACTGGAAAATTTAACCTTACACCATTCTAGAGATCATCAGAGAGGTATCAATGCATATTGTGGACATCTTGATGTAGTGATCTAATCACGGAGAAAACAACGTAATATACAATGTGTGTCCACCCCTACTCAAAGGGACTCGCGGCAGCTGGAGAGGTGATGTGGTAGAGGGAAAATGAGCTTTAATCTCGGTGGTTAGAGGACGAGTCGGGCGGATAGCTTAGTCGGCAGAGCCTCGCATATCCAACTACCCTGGTTTGATTCCCTGCTCGCCGATCGATTTTCTCTTTCTTTTTTTCTTCCATTCTTATTCCTCTCTCCTGTTCGGGGGAGCTTATCGAGCTTTCATTTCGGAAATGTGGTACCCCGCATGAGAGCGCGAAGCTCGCCTTCCTTTGTTAACAAAATTCTAATTTAATAAGTTTGCGAGAATTAATGTCTTGCCAAAGGTTATGCAGACGAGAAACGGGGGGAATGGGAAACTTTAATGCGCAGAGGAGAAGAAACGAGAGAAAGGACAAGAGTGCGACATCTCGCGCCTGGGACTTCTTCAGACATCGGAGATGCCTGGAGAAGAACTAGCCTGAGTGGTGATACATCGCACCGCTGTCCTTTCTCTTTTCTTTTTTCCTCTTCAAAGTTTACCAAAATTTCAAAAACTGCCTCTTTTCTGCCTAGACTAAAGCTTAATGTTCAGTCAATAAAAAGGCATGATGGATAAAAAGTTTATGTTTCTCTCTAACTGCGTAAAGATGATTGCGACTCCTTATCAGGGAGACGAACGCTAGAAGCGGATATTTTTTGTCTTCCTCTAATAGATTAAACTTCGATCACTGCAATCTCGACTGGAAAAAGGGACCAACGACTCATCTGGTAAGGCTGAGCGTGATAATGCGCAATCTCATCCTTGGTGTGTTCTCACGATGAGTTTGACAGCCAGGGAGATTTGTGATATTTTCCTGATGAGGACGTTCGCCGCGCTGGAGGACGCTTTACGAACTAACCCATGCGTGAGCGGAATTTTAAAGGAGAATAACTCTGAGACGGAAGTTGAGCAAGCCGAAACAGCCAATGATATTCAAGCTCTTCTGAAAGCTTTGTTGAAGTCCAAGAGTGGAGCAAATGTCTCTTCTGTGAGGAAAGAGCCCAACGCAGGAGTCCTACCTAAACATCAGGCCAAGAAGTGTATCGGAGCTCTACTGAATGCAAGAAACTCTCAATCGCACGGAAGTGTTCTATCTACTGACCAATTCAAGCAAGTTTTCACATCGGCAGAGAAACTCTTGATGGAGTATGCAAGAAAGTCAGTGTATGTTCCTTCAGTGTGCAGGAGCTTGGTTGAAAGATTTTGTCTGTTGGAAAAGAATGGTGCACCGAGTGAGGTATCACTCCCAGTCACTGTGGAGGCCCCAGAAAAGAGCACACGTCACCAACGAATTTCTCTCTCCAAAACCACGCTTGTCGGCCGAGATCAGATTTTGTCTGAAATAATTTCTAGCTGCCAACTCATTGACCAATCAGGGACTCCTTGTCCTAGACCAGGTGTTCGCATTTGCATTCATGGGCCTCATGGAATTGGCAAGTCAGAGCTTGTTCGACACCTCGCCTGGCATCTTCAACGGACATATCCTACACAGCACCATTTTCTTTGCAGCTCTGAGGAAAGTTTTCAAAGTGATGTAGCTCTTTGCTTACTTCAGTACTTCGAGATGAGAAAAACAGCAGTTTTCGGTCTGGTTGAGGCATCGAAAATGTTAAATGAGGTCCTAGCTAATGCGGGAGAATCGTTTCTTCTTGTTTTTGATGATGTTCGTCATCCCCAGAATGTCATCAAGATTCTCCCAACAGGCAAGCATTGTGCTATATTCACTTGTGTCAGCTTACATGGTTGGAGTGATAGCCTCATGAGCCAGCTCACAATCACTCTTAGGTTTGTCAAACTCCGAGCTTTGGATACCCAAGACTCGCTGCAATTAGTGGAGGCCATTTTGACAAAGAACACGAAGAGTGGACTTTCAGCCAGCACCTCTTTAGATCAGGTGCTTCTGTCCCTGTACTTGAAGAAGCACATGGAGAATAACCCTTTGGCAGTTCGACTCGCCGCTTTTCAGCTTCTGTCTGGAAATTTAAAGCTGAGCGAGAAGTCATTTGAAAGATTTGAGAAAAATTGTGAGGGAAGAAGCTTAGAAGACAAGAAGGCAGCAGGGTACGTTCATGTTCGAGGATATTTTCATGTCGTGAGATGTGCTTTGGACTCTCTCATGAACAAGCCGTCCATCTTAGCCCTAAGTCTGTATCTGAGCTTCTTGCCTACTTCGCTACCCAATTGGTACATGGTCTATAAGGCAACGCGTAGGGGTATAGACGCTTCTGAGCTTTACAATCAGCAAAAGGAATTATGTGAGGTTGGTCTTTTAATGGAAGCAGATGGGAAGTTCTCTATGCATGAACTTATTCAGGAAGGCGTTAGGAAGTATTTCACCGCTGCAAGGTTACAGGAAGCTGCAATCGAAATTGCCAAGGATCTGAAAAATGCTTGGGATCATGCCATGTGGCTGAATGATTCCCGAATGCAACTTGTCTTCTCTCTTCAGCTGAGCTCAGTGATCTCAACATTCTTAACTCACAATGGGAAACACTTTGATTTATCCCATGCACAAGCTGAATGTAAGGTGAATTTTGCTTCCTTTTTTGAGAACTTTCAGGAGCACGTAGAGGTGTGCTTTCAAGAGAGTAGGAAAAGCGATGAAGTATACTTTAATGGCACTTGTCCTCAGTCTATCTCCCTCACTTCTTTCAAGGAGGAAGTAGAAAAGAACCTGCTTCTGATTTCACCTCGCGCTTTCTGGCTTCAAGATACCTTGGAAGAAGTTTCGTTACAGCCGAAGCTAACATGCCCTTCGACCCTTCGTGAACTGTTCTGGAATTGTTCATCTCCGAAAGAAGAATGTGAGAATGTCTCGGTGCTTGCACACACTTTGGATACCTTTTTCTGGCATCAGCCCTCCGAAATATGTCAGCTTCTTTGCCTCCTCAACCTGAACATTGATAAAATATTTTCCAGGTTTTCTCAAGGCAATCACAGCAGCCAAAAAGCTTGGTGTTTCGTTTTGAGTTGTCTTCTTCGTGCTTTCAGTTCTTCGGGTAACACTGACCTTGCTGCAACCTTGAGGAACCGTTTCCTTCAGGAACTGCTGTCCAACAAAAACAGGCTCTCGAAAGACCTGTGGAGACTGGCAAGTTTTGTCGTCTTGTTCCACCCATTTGAGGGATTACGTTCAAAGAAAATATATCTTCAACAAGACTTGTTTGAGGATGCAATGCTCACTGTAAAGGTCTATTTCAAATTCTGGCTTTGTCACAATTTTCACAACACAAATGCCTGGACATTTCAACAACTACTTCGTGAAGGTATTACCTTCTTTGTTGAGGCGCCAGTTAAGTCATTAAGGAAGATGAGAGGAACTGTTTTCCTGAATATCACTGAAATGTGGCAGTTCGTTTTCCTCAACCTTCATCTTCCATCAGAGCTTCATGTAATTACTTCCAGATGGCTAATAGCTTTGACAAGAAAACTAATGACAGCTTCCCAATATGATCTGGCGCAACCTATCTACTCGCTTCTACTTTACAACCTTAGATGTTTTCCTTTCCTTGCCAAAGACCCTTTCGTCTGTACGGGTATGTTTTGCCTGAACACATCGCTGAGGAATGATCAAAAGTGGATAGAGCTGTTTGTCACAGCGTGCCGAGCCTTATCCCAAGCAGAGAAAACGCAGAATAACGGTGGATTACTCCATTCACTGTTCCAGTCCATTCATGTTCGGTCAACACGGGCAAAAGACGGATTATTCTCGGGGGTGGCTCTGCTCGCAATTTCTGACCATCTTTATCTCCAAGGGCTTTTCGATGAGATTAAATTTAACAATATCTTTACATATTTTCAGACAGAGGTGCAGTCCTGCATGAAGGAAAACCTACAAGCCATGATCTTGTGCTTGCCAAAGGTTTTCTATCATATCAGGAAAGTATGCAAAAAGGTGAAAGAAGATTACGTGGAAGACCTCCTTTCTTCTCAGGAGACTGTCTTGCAATGCGACCTTGAGTTTTTTAGTAGCAATTCTCTTTTTACCTCAAGCTGTTAGCCCTAATGAGTCCATTGCATGTATTCTTGTCAATCAGTGGCCTTTCTCCGGTCCTCAGCAAAGTGTGCGTGCGTGTCACGGTGAGGTGATCGCAATTGCGTCAGATCAATCCTATCAACTGAACTGCTAATAATTGTTATGTTTTTTGTGCATGTGGAACGTGGGAGACTAGCTTTTGTGCCATCAGGTGAGACAATCCAGAGTAAGGCGAGCACGCCTGTCCAGACTCCTCGCAGTGGACAATTGCATTGCATGCTTGGAAATTCAGTGTAGCAGGTCGATAGGCGATGATGGCCGGCTGCGACGAAACGATGGCTTGCTCAGGATATAGCCAATCAATCCTTCAGACCAATCCACGGGCTGGGTTTTCTAGTTAGAATTAATAATTAAAAATTTAATAAATATTGGCTGTAATTTGTTTATGTTGGTGAATCAAGCAAAAATATAAAGACTAGCTGACTGACCCGTGCTTAGCCTGTGTTTGAAAAGCTCTCCCATCCTCAACCTCTACATACCTGCTCGCTCCACCAGGTACTGAAACTCTTCTTCGGTTCGGGCTTAATGGCGTTAACAATAAGGCGCGAAGTACACAGATTGTGCACTATACAGGTTGTGCGTGGATTTTAGAACGATCGTCGGCACAGTGCGTATCTTGGAGGACTCACCGGTGTCTTGGCAAGCCCCGGCCGTGGCGCTGTCCTGCCTAATGTGACACCCTACCCCAGGATTTGGCACTCCACTCTGGCATGGGTATGCCAAATCCTGACGCCCAGGACTGTGCCTTACCTGACATGGCCCGGAGTGGGTAATTTTCTTCAACGATGCCGACTGTGGAAACTTTGTGCTCTGTTTAAGGCACTGATCGTTTCGTTCAGTCGAATTCTCTGCTATTTTCAGAGTGGGAGACCGGAAAGCATCCCAAAGACGAAGTGATGGAGTTGGTTTTATTCTATCCCTGGATCGAACACGCAGCTCGCGGGAATATTTTCGACAGCCGGACGACTTTATCTCCTCCAGTTCTGTCAAAGAGTGGCCATAGTCCGCCGGCCAAGTCTGAAGAGGTGGCCAGAAGTTGCACTTCCGTTACAATTTTCACCTGACAAGCTGCCACGCCGATCTGTGATAGAGGACACACCAAAGAGCAAGGATTCACTTGTTGGACGTTGGAGAAATGTGCACAACCTGTCGAACGACGGCCTTTTTTGTGATGCAGGAAACTGTATGTGTTGCCATGGTTACTGACCAAGCGTACCTGACTCTTAGGCAGTGCCCCACGTCACAACATCGAAATTTCGACTTTGTTGTGGCGTTGACAGTTCAACATGTTGTCCCTCTGTGCTCTGTTCGAATAGCTTTACCCGTCAACAATCCCTCGCATGGTCTCCCAAGCTTGTTTTTGCATACTAGCCTGGCACCTGGCCAATGCTGTTTCCTCATGAAGTTTTGATGTCCTCTTCATCATCATCAGGCATTGACATACACTATTTCAGCTCTCTCTCTTTCTCTCTCTCTCTTTCTTCCACGTACATGTACTGCATGGAGTCTTGGGGTTGCAACTTGAACCAGGGTTGAGTACACGGATCAGTGACAGTGCATCAGCACTTACACAGGCTGTCAGAGACTAACTGATAGAGCGGTCTTGAACTGCCTTCAGGGACAGGCACTTGCTTAGTTTGACAAATTCACATGCCATGGCAGAGTGCCTAGGTAGCTGCTCCTTCCAGGGGGGCCTGCACCTTCCATGAATAAGGTCAGGGTACCACCCACGTTTGCCTTCTTTCTCAGATATCGGTAGGCTGCCAAGCCTCTGCTTACTACTTGTGTGGCGATCGCCGAGCAACTGCAAAGCTCGATATCGTTCAGCAATGCTACCCATAGTAGCGAACAAGTGGGGGTCCCCAGTCGAGGAAACGTGCATGTACGTGCACGATCGAGCGGCCCGGGGGTTGCGTAGATCCCCGTGCATGCATGTATCATTGACATTGTCTGCTGTATGCTGCACTATGCTCGCCTGATGACGTCACAACGATCGAGATTGGCCGGTCACGGATGGCCGGAGCCAGAGATTAATGCACCTGAGATGATCATGTGCTCTTGGCGTAGTGCTGCAGCCATAGCGCACGATCTCTTCGAAAGTTCATACACCGTGGAGAGCTCAGTTGGGGATGATGGGATGACTGGCAAGTAACCCACTTCAGTCACAGGAGGAGTGGCTGTGCAGGCATTGGCGTTGAATGCCGACCAACTAGGGACAGACAAGCAGGAATCGTTAGTGCGTCCAAACCTCGGACTGTGAGATTCACAACTACGCAGTAGCATCGACAACAGATCGAGTTCCGTTGCTCGCTGCCTGTTGCAGTCCATCTCTGCTTGGTGGTAATCTTCAGCAGATTCTGTAGTTAATGCCAAGGACGGCCCACTGCGTCTTCCTGCATTGAAGTCCGGAAGCTCATGCTGCGTGAAAGACTTCAGGGAGCGTTGTCGTTTCCTCTTCTATGTCTGAGCAGTGGTCGCATTAGCTGGCAATTGGAGTACCGGGGGAATCCTATTAGCAGTGGCCAAGCTTCTTCGGCGCTGCAGCACAATCCCGTTTGTGCAGTGTCTTGTTCCTCCACCGTTGAGAGTTTCCTCAGCGAAATCATTATTGTCGTGGGAAAGAAGACAGGATCACCGGATGACCTGTCAATGTTTCGTGGAATGAAAGGACCTTCTGTTGCCAGTTGCTCTGCCATGTTGGTCTCGATCCCCGCAAGCAAAGGACTGGAAAAAACATGACCTAGCTGGCTCAGCATCGTCAACACCTGCTCCCTTCTGGTCCAGTGGTGTACAGCAAATGCCAGGCCAACATGCTTGGACGTCAAGATCCGCCCATGAGGCGAGGTAAAAACGAGGTCCTGGGCAATAGATAAAGAACGCCGACGTACATCGCCAGTAGCAACTGCTTCCTTGTTGAGGTCTATTGTCAGCACCACTGTCTGGGCCCTGCATAACCCACACTAAAATATTGTGCAACGGTGTTGGCACGTTCACGTGCTCCTTATTCAGGTCATCGGCATTAGGGACAGGGGGCACAGACGGTTTCATGTTCTGAATCAGGCCTCTCAGCTGCATGGTAGCATTGAATACTTCGACTACTTTTAGAGAGCTTGCATGCCGCAGTGGGCTTGTCAGAACAGCTGATGATGGTGCAGGGATCTTCCAGGTCTGTCACAGTGTCGCTGTTCGTGGTGTCGTCTTTGACATGGTGCGGCATATCACTGACGGCCTTACCCAGCACTTCACCAAGGCTGTCTTCAGGCAAAGTGGCAGGTAGTACAACTTCAGGGTCAGTGATCGAAGCCCTCACTAAATCTGACACGATCTCCAAACCTCTCCATGAGACGCATTTTTAGCTGCCAAAATCTGAAACAGTTTGACTCATCCAGTTCTGAGGCCTCCATGCGCAGTGCTGCTGTGAATACATCCAGCAGAGCGGAAACTGTCGCACCACGGATCAGATGAGAAATGTCCAAGATTTCCTCCTCGACCGTTTGGACAACGAGCTCGAACGCGGTGTCGTAAGCAGCGGCACAGTGAGTGCGCCTAGGCCAGCACCTGTAGCCACAGTATTCTCTTCCTGAAATGGTTGTGCAACTGCTTGAAGTGCTGAGAGTGCAGATGGTAAAGTGTATGCGTGGTAGCAGGGAAGATGATAAACTACCTCAGAAACAATAGCATCTGGTCCACCCTCCAGTTGAAAGAGAACGCTGTGGTCATTCCTCACATGTGCTGCCTGCAATATCCTCTCCCCAGCCTCAAAGGTCTGGCACTCCGTCATGGGCTCGCTCTTCCTCCTTCCAGTGCGCTTCTTGTACCCAACTTTCTTGCAGAACAAGCAAGGCTTTTGGCTCCGCTTTTGACATCCTACTTCGGGTGAGAACGCGCCGCTTTCCCCCCTCCTCAAAAGCTCCTTCATCTTGTCAAGCGACTCCTTCGGCGCGTCATCACTGCATGAGTCAGCGTCCGACGACTCTAGTGAAGTAGGGCAGCTCTCGTGTTTCAAGGCAATCGCCTCAAGTGCCTTCTTGTGAGTGTATTTGCCGTAGCAGCGCCTGTGGTAGCAGCCACGGGGCTGGCTCTCTCCATCCACTCCATTCGACTTCAAGAACGACCAGGTGGCATCCCTGCGCATGTTCGCTGCACGGCAGAGAGTCTGCCAACTCCGCTCAGTGAACTGGCTAAGACTAAGAGCTCCTACTTCACCTTCCACGCAGTGGCACAGACACCTGTCCCACGTCAGGAAAGGCGAGGAAGAGCCTACCGAACTACCTCCTGCCGATGTGATAGATCTCCTTCTGGCAACTGTGATCGTGAACGCTGTGCGTGAGGCTGTCGCAGTGGAGCACGGCCCGCACTCGCGCTCCTCGTCGCTGTCGGACATCAAAACTTCGCGAGCACAGAGCACTGGTATATATGCATACAGCGAGCTTGGGAGACCATGCTAGAGATCGCTGACAGGTAAAGCCTTTCGAACGAAGCACAAAGTGACCACAGGTTGAACTGTCAACGCCGCAACAAGTCCGACGTTTCGATGTTGTGGCTTGTCAGAACAGCACTGGCGTCAGGTACGCCAGTGTCCGAAACCATGACAACACATACTGCTTTCCGCATCACCGAAAACGTCGTCGTTCGACTGATTGTGCACAGTTTGGCTTTGTCCAACAAGCAGATTCCGAAAGTCTGTTCCCTACCCTAACTGCCCAGTGACGCCCAGCTTGTCAGGTGAAAATTGTAACGGAGACGACACATTTTGGAACTTGGCTGGCGGGCTATTCCGATCCATCAACTGGGTCAAAATTAAAAAAAAAAAATGTTAATCAACTGGCTGGGAAACCAATTAGCAAGCGCACATACAATCACGCCAGCCGCGGCTAATTAGCACCTTTTAACGAAACCGTCTGTTCAACAAAGAGTTCGAACCTTTTCGTACGGGACCCGACCACCCGGCAATTTTCACGGCCCTGACTCGCGAGTACCTGCGCTGGACCCGACCCAACACTCTATACCCAAACGGCACGTGCCTGGCGCCTGCGGCTGCTATGTTATGGGGGCCGAGCTGTCATGATCATGACGCGGGAGCTACACCACACGGCCTCGCCGGAGACGCCTCCCAAAGTCGCAGCCGACCATGCCACACTGGACATGGAAAAACGCATAATTATGTGTGAACATACACGTAGACTTTGTAGACACGAACTAGATTCTCCAAGCAAACACGCGGTGACGAGAGGTTACTCGGGACTACAAGGGTTGCTGCGGAAGGAAGTGCTTATCTGCCTGAGCGATGGCAGCAGAAAACCACTCGGCAGAATCAGATGTCAAAGACCAAAGTAAGTAAGCGTTTGATAAGCAATGGTCTATTCCGCGGTCGCTAAATGTACATGAATTCAGGATCGGGCGGGAAGTTAAATTGTTACATATTTATTGCAATCCCGGTGTTAGCGTGACTTGTCATTCGCGGCGCTACGCACCACCGGTTTTCCGGATAAGCTGAACATGCTGAAACAAGACTTCCGCCAGAAACAGACAGAGTCGGGCCTGCCAGTTTAGTCCGGGAGATTGACTGCCGACGATAGTGGGCAGAAGAGATGTGGTGATCTTCGTAGCACTATAAAGAGGGGGAACCAACAGTTTTTGGTTGCCTTTTCCTGCATGGATTCCTTCGTCCCGGCTTGTGAATTTACACGGCTGCCTGCTGCGGCTTTTTCTTTCCTGATCACATTGCTTTCGCGGTCTTCTTGTGGTCGAAACTCCGACTTGTTCCTCTCAATTTCCCTCTGGACAAGTTGCACTTTGAGCTCAGACCGAACGTCCCGTTCGAACGACACGGCTGTCAAAAAAGAACAATGCAGTGACTGGGCGGCGAACGGTGAGTTAGTTTGTTACCGACTCAGGGAGCAGGCTGAGGTCTTTAAGGACGGTGAGGAGCAGATCAAGGACTAGCTCGTGGGGAAGCTGTTGGTCGATCGTCTGCGTAGAGAGCTGCTCGACGTGGCGACACTCAATCTATTGAAGTTGCTGGAGTTTGCGCGACAGCACGAGACGACAGAGGCCAGGGCTGGAGGAGTGCAGTTCGGCGCGGAGAGTGTGGACGGGGCCCACGCACACGCTGAGCGCCAAGCCGATGGGAGTAGCTACAAAGCGGGAGTGCGCCAACTGCTGAAAGCTGCGCCATGCGACAGGTGAGGGAGACTTCCCCGCACGTGACAAGTAGTGCCCCACTGGGGCATTTATCGCCACAAGTGCCGAAGCAAGGAGCGCTCGAAGAAGCCCGGTAGCGCGACCACGTTCGGAGGCGAAAGTGACGAAAAGCCCTGCAGCATGCGACAAGACAGAGTTCCAGATATCGGCCTGAAGGGAGCACACCAACATCTCTCGCTCGACGACTCCGCAAAGGGACTCGTAATGATTAGCACACACCGAGGCGTGTTATGTTACAAGCGTTCGCCATTTGGCATCGCATCATTGAAGTCCGGCAATGCAAAGGACCGAGTCACAACCAGTCGCGACACCACCTGCAGCATGATTATGGACGACGCGAAGAGCAATAGGCATAGATGGACCCCCCTGTTTCAGCAGTTTTGCCAGTACGGTGTGCGGGTGAAGCCACCGAAGTACCTCGTCTACGCTAAGTCTACATGGGACGCAGGCGAAAAGAAAGCATGCTTCCCAGGGACAGCCATGCCGAAGCCATCCCCAAGGCACCCTTGTCACGCAACGTGACGGAGCTGGGGTCATAACAGCAACCGCAACCGCAACAACACATCATTGGGCGAAGACGGTGGTTATGACGTAACTGGCAGCACAGCATCTATGGCGGCAGGAGGCGGCAGGCAGTTACTCTATCTGCTTTTGGCTGCGACCTTTTTCCAAATTGTTGTCTCGTTTGGCCTGGGCATCACACTGGTTGTCAAGATGGTTGCTATGCAGATCGCCGTGCATTTCGATCGTCTGCAGTTCTTTTCCATCGTTTGTCTTTCTCTCCCTCTTTGAAGCCTTTTTTTTCTTTTTCATTATACCAACCCATGACCACTTTGTGCACAAATAACATAAATACGTGCGCGACATGAAATTTTCAACATTTCCCGTGACAAGAACCTCTCCAACGCTGGCAAATACTGCCAGTCGCCGTGGTGTGTTTCGAGTGACTTTTCCCCATCCCTTGGTGGTTTTCAGAAGTCTGTGAGAAGGCTCAAACCTACGGTCATCCGTCCTCGCACCTCTTGCGCACACTCTTCCCAACAAAAGCCGTCGGCAGGCTGTAGACAATGCTGTGGTGGAAAGTCTTCCTGGTTTGGATTTCAAACGAAGAACAAGGATCATGAAGCAGAGAGAAAGACGCTGGTGCGGTACGGTCTCGGGCCTCCGATTTTGCAATGTTGTCCATTAAGGACTCTCAGCAGTTGCTCCCTCACACTAGCCTGGACAAGGAAAGCTGGACAGCGCTATGGAACTCTTGAGGAAGAAAGCATCGTGAGCTCGAGGTGCGCTTCTGAGAAACTGAGAAACAGAACAGTGCTGGTGCTGGAAGGAAGGTCAAGGAGCATCTGTCTTTGCAGGAGCCAAACGGCTCTTGAGCATTATGCGCCTGCGTTTTGGAAGTCCAGATCTTTCTTTGAGTTTTGCCTGGCGTCTCTGTTCAGTATTACGGTCTCTGGTACAATCAGCCTGAAGTGGATTAACTTTATATATCTCCGACTATCTCTCTTGCCCCTTTTGCCATCATGGGATGATGCTGAGCTGCCTTTCCCGACACCTTCACCATTGTTGCCGCCAGCGAAATTAAAAATATAATACCCACACAAAAATAAAGAAAAAGTCTCTTTCGAGGTCATAGCTCTGTTTCAAAAAAAAAACACTTCAAACTACTAGTACGATTTGACTTTAGCTGCTCAACTGAAATGACGTTTGAAGTTTCTTAAACAAAGCTGTGCCACTGAAAGAGAATTTTTTTTTTTGTTTGCTCAATAGCCTAGAAGTGGCTAATTTGGAAGCTCTCCAGTTTGAGCAGTGACAAATGAAAATGCAAAAAACAGAAAAATGCCGGACTAAGGTGGAAGGTCAAAGGTGGAAGGTCAAATGTATAACGATCGGAAGCAAAATGCAAATCTAGATATCTAATAAAGCACCGTAAAGAAGATAAAGAGAAAAAAGATACAGGGACTGAGTTCCACAAAGAAACAGCAGATGGTATGAAGGACAAGAGACGAGCAGAAGACAAGTAACGAGGACACTCAACAGACGACACATTGTGCAAATGGCAACAACAATGCTGATTGATAGAGTTTGGAATACAGCTCCTCGGATGAAGAGGACCTCGACCGTTGATTAAGCTCCAAAGGTATACATTGTATTAGCTTAGATCGCCTATGTCTCCAAGATAGTGTTGGCCAGTCAAGGGTCTCAAGATTATCAGCTCGGGACAGAGATATGGGTGCTCATTGAGCGAGGCTCGGGCAACAGATAGTTTTGCCTTCGTCAAGTTGAAGGCAAGGGCAACCTTGCTGAAACGTCGTATTAATAAATAAAAACTGCATGCTGGAAAAAAAGTGAGGACTAAAAAGCAATCGACGTTTCCCAGCAAGAAGTAGCAAGAAGTAGCAAGAAGTAGCAAGAAGTAGCAAGAAGTAGCAAGAAGTAGCAAGAAGTAGCAAGAAGCAGCAAGAAGCAGCAAGAAGTAGCAAGAAGTAGCAAGAAGTAGCAAGAAGTAGCAAGAAGTAGCAAGAAGTAGCAAGAAGTAGAACCATCAACTTTTTCTTTGTTTATTTAATTCAATGAGACCAAGGAGTTGTTTTTTTATTTTTTTATTTTTTTTTATCAAAACTAGTATAGAACGGAAGCACACAGAAATATCTAAGCTCTAGTAAAAGTTATCAACCCAACCAAATATGATAAAGTTTGATTGACTCAGCCCCTGATTTATATCCACCAAGCTGTACATGTCCAGTGTCCAGTGAGTATACTCCCAAGAAGACCGAATGTTCAGCAAGTTTAGGTCATTGAAACGGAGGCTCGGCTCGGTAACGCCTTGCGAAAATAAAACAACTGCACGGACTTGGGGCCACCTTCCTCCTTGACTTTGACATCTTGACTGTTGTGCGGGCCCTTCGTATCCGCTTGTTGAATCAAGCTCTTCACCTGGGTATTTATGGTGTCCGCCGGTAGAAGATAGTTCGAAACAAAAAATGGTGTCAGCTAGAGAAAAGCAGCAAGAATTTGGGTGTCAAAGTGCGCGAAAAAAAGAAGACGCCTTCTTTCGGTGATGATAACCACCCCAAGGGAGGAAGAAAGGAAAAGGAACTATTCTGGTGGAGCGTGGTCTTTTGTCTGCTGTGAGAAAAATTGAGAGGAAATTAGCAAAAAAAGTGTGCCGTGGTGATGGGTGTATGAAAACTACTTGGTGAGGATTGTCCTTTTCACATGTACTTTGGAGTTAAAAAAGGGATTTGACAAAGGCAAATCAGAAATGGTTCACGTAGCAGGGGAGATTGCTGAATGTGGTCCTATACCTTCACCTTCTCGCTGCAGCTGATCAAAAGCAATCGACGCCAAGCCGTACACCTCATGACATGCACGCTATTTTTTTCCCCTGCAATCCGACCACCATGAGCCGTTCTCAAATATCGCCTCAGTCGGCTGACCATCCAGCTCACATTGAGAACCTCCTCAGAGTCGGTGTTCATCCTTTTCAAAGTGTGTTCCTCTCCACCGTCGCTGACCATTTCACCTCCGGTGCACACTGAGCGATTGAGCAATGCCCCCTACCTCGTACCCAGGCCATAATTTGGAAAATGGTCTATTGAAGCACGTTTTCGGGTTGCCAGGACGCCATCGCTGACACGTTAACTGTCGCACCTTCCTAGCCTCGAACCAGGCCCAACCGCTTGTTGATATTGTGGCGAGCGATGGGGTAAGCAGTTTGGCAAACCGCTTTCCCCCTCGCTCGTCACCATATCAACAAGCGGTTGGGCGTGTTTCGAGGCTACGCACCTTCCCTGCCTGTGGTAGCAAAGCAGAACGGTGCTATCTTCATCATCATCTGGAGGCAATGCTGGTCCTGTCAAGCCTATCATGCATGCTACACAGAACGACCCAGGGTTCGCCAAGGTTCGGACGTTCGTCCAGTCAGGAGGGCCAGGCACCGAGGTCGATGACGAACAATTGTTGACCTACTAACACGAATGCTCTGAGTTCTCAGTGAAGGACGGCTGCTTGCTGCAGGATCTGCGCATCGTCATCCCCAAGCAGCTTGGGACAGATATTTGCATCCAAGAGTGGTCAATATGAAAGAAATCGCCGGGGGTCTTGATCTCAATTGCAACTGGGAGGGTGTGGTGCGTCAGTGTACAAACTACCAGCGGATGCGTGTGGAGCTGATGGCCGCACAAGGAACGCCATGGAGGTGGCCTGGCAAGCCATGGTGGCGAATTCCTATGGGTTTCACTATGACTGAAAGAGTTGACTTCCTGGCCGTCACCGCGGCACATTCAGCCATGTAACGCAAGGGGCCAAATGTGGGGAGCAACTGTAGCAAGATGAAGGACCGGCGACTCCACCAGCCCTGCAAACGTGACTGGCAACTACTTGCAGCTGAATCGAGGCCAATGGGGCAAGACATGTGTTTGCCAACTGCCAGTGTCTCGAAAACTCCTGGGCCCTTCCACAATTACGGATTGGTGGAACGAGAGCAGTTGCAAAGATAAGCGCACACCGACCCGGCAGATACAGTCAGGTGGCAGATAGCGCAGCAAGGCATATCAGAGGTACAGCCAGATGGACCCGAGCAGCCAGAGACACCTTGCATCGCTGATGACACGCAAGTCTCATACGCCATGGCCTCCCATGAGGCATGCACGTAAGGGCTCACCTTCACACAAGTGCACAACACGCAAGCTCTAGAGCAGAGCTTTTCCCTTGTTTCCCTCTTTCTTTTGCTATGCATTATGGCGATACGTCCCACTTGGCTGGTTGGCTGGGAGGTTAAGCGTGCGTGCCCATTGTTTCCACACCTTTTCTTGGGGAGCAGGTTGGTTGGTCAAAGGCACGCACACACCAGACACAAGCACGGGCGGCCCAGCGGCACGCCTCCGCACCACATGCAGCATGGCCAGAAGGAGAGACACACGGGCATCCAGCGGCAAGCTCAAAACGCACTCACATGGGGCTACCAGACATTCCCCCCCCCCCCCCTTTGCCCCCCCCGGGCCGGCTGGGCCGCCCCCCACCCCCCGGCAAAAAAAACCCCCCCACAGGCCAACCGACCGCCCCCCCACCCCCC
>JAOWAR010189070.1:0-15658 GCA_028571005.1 Clathrina lutea | reverse complement strand
TCAAGCCATTGAACTTTCGTATACTGGTTTTATTAGTCTTTCCGGCCTACTTATTTTATTCTTCTTGGAATGCCGCCATTCTTTCTTTGTCTCTCTCAAGAACTGAATCTTCTGACCTTTTTTTCTCCCCCGGGAGTGTCATGACGTCAGTCATGAGCGCAAGGAAAGTCGCAACGACCGGCATTGTGTTCGTTGTTACTGACGGTCGTGTGACGATGGCGCTTGGGGTGTATGCTTCCCTGCGTTTCTTCGTCGGTAACAAACTAGCACTGAATTGGTTTATCACGCAGCCGCCCGTTCAAGCGACCTTTGCATCGCTTGGAGAACACGTACAAGATTCGTCCTCCGCAGATGAAGCCGATGGCACTTTTCTTGGGTCAATTCCCAAGGACACCACGAACGTACGATCCGTGGTGGCAAAGATTCCAAGCCAGTCAACATTGCACGGGGGAATGCAAGTGAACTCGGATTGAATGGGGCTGACATTTGCTCTAAGTTTGGAGAGGACGTGACTTTCTACGCTTTGTTGTGCGACGACGATGCGACGGCTAGGCAGGCAGCAACGAAAACGACGAATGCGTTTGCCGTTCTGACGAACACCGCGGAGGCCGCCGCGTCCATGTCACTCTCCACCTTCCTGAGAAAAAGGGACTCTCGTCATCCGGGCAGACCGACAAGGCGTCACGTGGCGACTGGTGCATCTTCAACGAACTATGCAACCTCCTCGAAAGTGAAGGGTTCGGGTTCCGAAAAGAGCAAGCCTCGACTGTGGGGAAAAGAGTGCCGATTGCACTTTCAGAAGTTTTGTTTGAGGTGAGTGGAAAACCGACTTAAACTTCCGCATTGCGTGTTAATGCATGCCTTTTGCATGGTTATCCTAGAGCGTCATAATGGTCAATGTTTCAATCAAAGGAATAGTGAACCATATGGAAGAAACATGGTAGAGGTTTTCCTTCGAGCGCAAAGGCCGTGTCACAGTGTGATGGTACTGATTACTTCCTTCTATTCTGCGCATTGCCCAGTACTCAGTAAGTTTCAAACTGTGCAAGTTGTTATGGTTATTTTCTGCTCAGCTTTGTTTCCTCCGGTCCTGCTTGGTTTTCACAGATTTTGCCACCTTCACGCGTGACTAGACTTTCGGACAGAGAAGGAAAACTTCCGACGCTATTCTCAAAACTGAAGAATTACAGGAATCCAGCTGCAAGTGGCGATCAGCTGCCACAAATTGGATGTGGCCCTTGTGTTGGAACTCTCTGGAAAATTTGAAGAAGCAGAAGAATTAGCAGGCATTAGAATTAACGACGTTTCGCCCTGGGGCTTCATCTGCAAAACATGTCACCTGGTTACTAATCGGCAAGAGATTCTGTTTGCTGAAAATCAGATCTCTTCTGTTAACAGCCATTTTTCCTGCAGCTCGACCAGTGTTGTCTACGTCATCGAATGCACACCGTGTAACGCAGTGTACGCGAGGGAAACGGGTTGCACACTTAGAGAAAGGTGCACACAGCACAGAAGTGCAATTCGCCACCGCTGGTTGCTGACCACTTTTCGGTTGCAGGACACTCACCCAAAATAGCTGTCTTTGAGAATGCCCCAGAGGACACCGTTTTGAGACGCCTTCGAGAAAAAAGTTGGATCCAGCGTTTCAAGTCCTCGCTGACTTCACGCTTTTGAACAGGGATGAAGGAATGGAGGTCTTGCTCTTATGACTACATAGCCTGTCTCATGCATTAGCTCACACAATACTTCCCACCTTTCGCTCACACTTTATCCACTCTTTCACCCTGCCTCACACATACCCTGTCTCATGCATTAGCTCACACAATACTTCCCACCTTTCACTCACACTTTATCCACTCTTTCACCCTGCCTCACACATACCCTGTCTCATGCACGCATTAGTTCACACATTACCTCCCACCTTTCACTCATACTTTATCACCTTGCCTCACACATACACCCAACATTTATGTAGGACATTTACGTAGTGGCAGAGCAGTTAAGATCGCGGCATTCCGGCTGTGCTAGGCGATGGCGCCTTGTTGGAGCCCTCCCCGCGTGTCATTTTTTCTTCTTCTCTACCAATAACCATCCAGAATTCCTTCAGTGTTTATGTCAGTATTATTCTTCTTTCGCGCTGGTATGCAAGGATTTTCTAGCTGCGTCCCCTCTTCTCAGCGCCGGTTTCAGCTGCTCTCTTCTCCTTCTTTGTCTTCTTCCCCCTCCCCTTCTAATCCCCCGGGACAACCGTGTACAGTTGGAATGCCCATAGCGCTCCAGGAAGCCAATTTGTTTTGATTGGCTGAGTGGCAGAGCAGTTACGATTGTGGCATTCCGGCTGTGCTAGGCGATGGCGACGCAGGTTCGAGCCCTCCCCGCGTGTCATTTCTTCTTCTTCTCTACCAATATATTACCATCCAGAATTCTTTTAGTGTTTATGTTTGCATCTACTACAAACCGTGCGGCAAGGTGGAAGTTCATGAAGGAGTTCTGCATGCCATTTGCAGTTGAAACATATTCGTACAGCGGCCGTGGAAACCAAGTTACACTTTACTGGGCGTGGAGAGCCCCACCTGATATGCTGCCGATTCCAACAACTCAAAGACGGCAAGGACAATCTCTGCTCTCAACCAGCACCTGCAGGTCTTCAACACACATGCTATGAGGAAGGAGTCTGTTGAGCGATACAGCCTGCTCACTAACCTCTCCCGCACAATGCTCAACGAAAGGTACCAGCACTTGACTTCTGATGCAACTGCACCACCTTCCTTGGTGTCCCAAAGCGTTCAGCGTCGACTTCAGCTGGCTATCGACACCCAAGATCCTAACCTCGCGTATGATCTTCGAGCATTAAACATCGGCTGGCCAGATGAAAGTTTGATGATTTCTGGGATGCTGCAAAATCCGTTCTGAACCTGGAAGCAGCGGACGATCGGCGTCATTCAACCACCTGTCATTTGGTATTGGCCTCGTCTACCGGAGACTTCATTAGGAAGGTGACGGAAGAAATGGAGAAGAGCTTTGATGAACTTCCACCAATCCCATCAGCTTCATGGGTACGCTTCCAGTTCAGCCTCCCAGTCCCTTCATCCGGCAAGCTACCCGTTACACTGGCCGGCTGCAGATACAATTCATGATTCAAGCTCGTCAACTTCGACATGATCATCCTGATTCCCACTAGGCTGCGGCAGTTTACAGGTATCAAAGAGCTGTCAATCAAACTGCTCGATTTGGCGGCTTTGGCATGTGTGGATGACAAACACCAGGTCAAGGTAGGAGAGCCGGGCTACCCTGCCGCAGCTGTGGACCGAGGCAGGAAGGTACTTGTCCAATCTGGTGTTGCTTTTACTGTCGGAGACCATGATTTCACAAAGTTCAAGTTTATACCTTCTGTTGTCCTCAACACTATTCCAGAAACGATCAATGACAGTTTCTATCGCGGTAAGCTGGTTGTCACTTTGAAAGATGTTGCGTTTCAACCATCTTCATCTCTCACCATGCTTGTGAGCGGCAGCAAGCTCTGCATCACCTGGGTTTCAACCCTGTTCTGCAGCCAGTACTGCTCCTGCACTCAGATGGTGGCCCGGACCACAGACTGACTTACGTCAGTTTTCAGGTTGCCCTGATTGCCCTGTCAAACGCCTGAACTCGGACTATCTGCTAGCTACAAGAACAGCTCCGTACCACTAATTCACAAATCCTGTAGAGCGCTGCATGTCCCTGCTCAACCTGGGTATGCAATCCATCGGCTTGATGCGTGGTCAACTGGATGAGAACACCGAAAAATTGCTCAAGAATGCAAACAGTTTGTCGGAAATACGAAAAGCTGCTGAAAAGAATGTCCTATTGCCAGGGAAGGTTCAGGAGTCCCTAAAGCCCTGTGTCGACCTTCTCAATGAAGTATTCGAGTGTCTGCATCTGAAGAAAGATTCTGTCCAAACCCATCATGCTGCAACGGATGAGGAGATTTCGGAGCTCTGGTCAGAGTTGGAAGCTGTCGGCTAGGATTTGCAGCGGTCAGACAACGCAGATGAGCATCAAGGATCAGGAAGGATTGAAGCATTTTCTGGACCACTGCTGCGTCAGACGGCATTACTTCTTCGAGATCAAGAAGTGTGCACGTGGCAATCTGGATTGCCCAACCTGCGGTTCACCAACGTTGCCCGAGGATAAGTTCTCTGAGATCTAGACCTTTCCAGATCCGACCAATCGCTTGGACAACAAGGAGCATTACCAGGGATTCGTCGACATTTACGGAAAGAGAACAACAGAGGCAGACCATCCCTCTATGCGCAACTCTGGAAAATAAGGTAGTGCAGCAAGTCACATGAGAGGCGTCTCATGCCAAGCAAAAGCTGTACGCGCCATTGTCCAGTGCTCAGAATGCACAAAGTCTCGATGTGTATTCGCTGAACACAAGCTGACCGCGAAGCAAACAGCAGAACTTCAAGCCGTCTAGGACGAATTTGCCTTCGTGTGTGGATCGCCCCTTTGGCCACCCTCCCACAGCGAGCTTGCTGACCAGATAGTCGTCAGAGGCCTCGAATGCTTGGGACATTGAAGTGCGTACTACTCCATCCGTCAGGGTTACCTACCTCTGTGTTGTGTTTGTGGTGACTCGGAACCCCTGCCAGTGCCACAGTGTGTGAAAGACTCGCACCAGACACGGCGATTCAGGCTGGGCGGTTGCCCCCTGTCAGAACCGAATCGCTGGCCACGACTTCAGCATGCGGCATTGGATCGATCGGCTGGTCGCCGCTTTGGCGTGCTCAACCCGTCCGGCAATGGTGGCCAAACTTCAAGTCTGTGTGGAAATTGGAGTTGGAACTTAATCGATGTACCGTGATACGTTCTTGCAGAAAAATGACGCTTTTGGTCGTGTTAGGCCTAGTGACGTCTGAGGAAGGGATGCTCGGTTTCAAATCAATTTTTGATCCCTTTCCAATGAAGAACGGTCAATCTAAAGAGAGCGCTGTCGCGGTTTGCTCACTGTCTCGCATTCTCTCTTGCATTTTCAGGAAGAAGCTACCTGGATGCTTTCCCTCGATTCTGCTTCACTGGTTAAAACAAAAGAAGGGATACATTCCATGGCCTGCGTGATGATCTCAGCGCCAAGGGTTTCAGCGGTTTTGCCAGGAAGGCGACCAGCAACAGAGATGGAAGGCTTCACTAGATGTCAGCGCATGCTAGGTTGGAAAGCGTGCGGTCGAGTTTGGGCCAAAAAGTCAAGAACACCTTGCAAGCCTTTTTGACGCATTTTCCATCTCTTCCTCTCCGTAGCTGTAAAGCATCTCTGGGGCTCCGGCAAGATTCGCTGAAAGAATGAAGTCCGCCGTCTGCTAGAAGCAAGACCATAAGACGGATACTTTCTATTTCTCAGTCAGTACGCAGGCTGGCCTTTCGTCGACCGTCAAGCCAAAATGTGCATGTATACGCCAACACTGCTGTATATACGACACGGTCAAAGCTCGGAACTGCTATGTACTGCACTGCGGTGGGACTCACACGCTGGAGGCGGATCGTAATCTGGTACTGACCTGGACGTCAGCCAGGAGAAACTGATGAAGATTTAGGAAGATTGAGAACGGGAACGCGTCGAATGGTTTTTCCGCTTTTCTTTTCCTTCATGCATCTTGCTCGCCATGCAGCCGACTTATTGGCCAGGGATAGGTCTGGGCGTAGAGGTTTCTGCCGTTTCGCTGCAGGTTCAATGCCGCACTATCCAACGGGGAATCAAAAATGAAAATCACGAAGTTTGAGTAACAACAGCAGCAGATGCAACACGCCTATTTCACCCAGAGTTTCGATTTAATTTACATGCAGTGAAAGATACCCCACACTCCAGGTGTCCCTTGCTGGCATTTGAGATGGCGACAGAAATTCCGGATCTGAAATTCCGGATCTCGTGGCCGGGCCAGTTTGCAGGAAGACACTGGCCATTTGTTTGATCTATGTTCTTTCTCCGAGATGCGCCTTTTAGCTCCTCGCCCTTATACGTCAGGAGATTCGGTACGGGGCAGATCCTGCTGAAGATTTGCCTGGAAAACTCGGTTTGTTGGCGCGTTGGTTGAGAGATAGCCTGAGTGTCAGCCTACCGAGAAGACCCACCACACGTACTCGCACTGTTATTACTGACAAGTGATTACCCTGCTAGGACACTGGACCAGCCGTTTCCGGATCGCCACGATGGCAAAGCTCAGTGCTAGCGACTAATCATGCTGGCTTGGTAGGCGAGAAAAGTGGGGTTAAGCAACCATCAATTGACCTGATGTTGTTAAACCGAATTTAAACTGAAGTGCACAATTAACTCTACAGAATTTGTAAGGACGTATCTACAGCTATCCTAACGCCTCAACCTACGACTTCTCCAGAGGATTGGGCTAGAAGCCCGGATTGTTCGGTTACCAGGGTTACCATGGACCAAGCATCGCTGCGAAAGGGCAGCATTATTTTCAGTCCGACGTGGACATACCATCACTACGTCATCTGTGTCACCAACAATGCAAGTTTGCTTCTATTAATATTCTGCCTGAAGAGGGATTATGCTTTCCAGGTAGGGTTCATGCGTATCTGGAATTGATAGCCACCATCCGATAAGTTGCCTCACACAAGATGAAAACAAAAATGCATAGAAAACTCCACAGTGTTCTTCAGGAGCTAGAAGTTTTCTTTTAAAGTTAAATGTTAAACCACCCTGCAACCACAACACTGCCGTGCTGAATGACGGTGTAGCACCCCTCAAGGTACGTGGTTAATGTACTGTATGTTTATAATGACGAGGCAGCCGCAAAAGCTAGAAGCTTATTCGGGACAAGGGTACATGGCGAGGAATATGTCTAAACTCTCAAGATGAAAGTCGTTGCCAGCTCAACTCAGCCTAGAGATACCGGCTTGGACTAACGTGCTGCATGTTTAGAATGATGAGCTACGGTAGCTGCAATAGGTAAAAGGTTATTGGACCAAGCGTGCATGGTCAGGGTCAAGTGTAAGTGCTGTCTCCACTCGGCCTATACTAGCGGTACTGGTATGGATAAGAATGATCATCGTCTTCTTCATCTGAATGTCCTTCTTCGTCATCAGAGAAATCCCCGTCAGGGTCGCCATCTTCATACTCTTCTTCATCTTCCTGGAATCTCCCTTGATTTGGATGAGGTTGGATTGAGGTGCCTCCACCACCATAATGGTCCTCTTCTCCAACCGCCCCGTCGTAATCTCCTCCACCTTCTCCGTCGTAATCTCCTCCATCTTCTCCGTCATAATCTTCTCCATCCTCCTCTGAATCATCTTCAGAAAGTGATTCTTCAGAGCCATCTTCGTCCTCGGAGTTGCTTTCTCCAGAGTTGTCGTCCTCGGAATTGCTTTCTTCATCCTCGGAGTTGCTTTCTTCATCCTCGGAGTTGCTTTCTTCATCCTCGGAGTTGCTTTCTTCATCCTCGGAGTTGCTTTCTTCAGAGTCATCGCCCTCGGATGACCCTTCGGACAAGTCTTCTTCTTTGCCATCATTATCATCATCAGATTCTTCTTCTTCACTCCATTCTTGAAATCTCTTCGCAGTTCGTTTTGCGACATCTCGCTTGTGCCTTCCTGATCGTCCAGTCTGCCCATTTCATATCACACACAAAAGGAAACAAATTTACTTAAAGGAAGGAGATCAGCATATTAGACCAGAGGTCGAGAGTCCATCAGATCACGCACCAATCATATCCTTGATGAAGTAAAAGGCACCACCTCACTGAAGCATTATCATAGAAATAACACACACACACACACACACACACACACACACACACACACACACACACACACACACACACACTTTCTGGATGTATCCTCTGCATCACAACAGGTCCAGAGGCAAATCTGTTTGGACAACGATCTCAGCATAGATCCCTCAATCTGTCCCGGAAATCCAGGCAAGTTATTTCGAATACATCCTGTTCCATCTCAGCCTCACATTGTTCTCAATAATGAGCAGGGACCACATTTGAACTGTTTTCTCAGGCTTGTGGTGGAAAAGAGCAGCTTCAAATCCCACAGAGCTCGAAGTGCAAAACTCCTAATCGCCTGACATTTTTGCGTATGACCTTACCCTTTGACGATGGCGTGACGACCGTGACGCGGAAACACGCAGAGCTGTCACTTCACGACGAAAGTATCGGAAGAAGAAATCAATTAAATGAAAAAAAGAAAGAAGAAGAATTAACTCCAGAGATCTCGGGCTTCGGATAAAGCATTTCTTTCTCATCCTCAGTGTCATTGTGCAATGTCAACGCAGACGGCATATAATAGTGAAGGGGAATGAACACACAAAACTATGAGAATTTAGAGGATACTCTCCAGAATCATGATAAATTGTCAAGTTGCGTGGTCTACGCCTTTTTTTACCTGACCCTTTCTATCTTTCTCTCTTTGTCTATCTATCTCTTTCTCTGTCTCTGCGCTTTTCCTCTCCTCCCCTACTTTGTTCTTTCACTTGCACAAAGGTAAGGGTAGTTCTAACCCCTTTGCCGTGTAGCTACGCCTGTCACACATTTATTGAGTCGTACTATGTAAAGACTACCTAACCCGTAGATGAATGCTGACAACCAGGTCCTGATATCTGTTCATTGGCTGTTATGACTAAAAGAAAATGGCTGATCGCTTTGGATCACCAGAGTTTCTTCATGAAGAAGAAGAAAGGGGAAGTGAAGCAGTGGAAAGGTTGGAAAGAAGCATAGGGGGAAAATGCCAATGCCCCAACCAGGATTCAAACTGGGACCCTCAGCTTACGCGTTTCCACTACTTCACTTCCACTTTCTTCTCCTTGACGTAAATTCTCCGAAACTCCATTCCAGTGCCTCTTCACTTCAAATGATTAGTACAACAAGTTCGTAGTAGAGATTCCCTCTCTTCTGGAAGCATCTAAAATCCTGTGCCCTTAGATTTTGTGAGAACTGCTTTGAACATTCAAAGACGGAAGGGGAAGTAAAGCGTCAGCGAGAGAAGAAAAATAAATGACCACTCACCCCGACCGGGAATCAAAACAGGGTCCCCAGCAATCTCGGGTGCTCTAGCGACTGAGCTACCGGGATCGCGGGACCAGTCCGTTCCACAGTCTGAGCGGCGCTATCTCCCCGTCTCGCCTCTGCTTGACAACATTGACCTCATCATCGGCGGGGGCACTGCGTTATGCTCATCTTCGCGAGCATTCCATCGGCATTGTGATCACCTACGCATTGAATTATTAATTTTTACGACATTCCTGATGAATCACTTTCCTCTCCTCAATTGAATGTTTGATTTCGCTTGCTCTCAATTTATTTCAACTTTGAACGTGAAATAGGAACGATGAGTGGCCCAGACAAGTCATATTTGGGCATACATAGGTTTTCTCCGTTCAAAGGAACTTGAAATGGAGAAAGAAAGTCGATTCTTTCCTAAGGCCTTCTGGGTCGATGATTGTGGAGGCTGTGTAGTTTGAAGTTGATCCTGTAATCAGTGGCTGATTTTTACTGAACTAAAACTGGGGGAACCAGGTTTCAAAAAAACGAAGTTTGAAGTCACTGTTTCTGCCTTTGCAGCCGGTGGGTTGAAACTCCTAGGCATCAATGACAATTTCTCCAACTTGCAGGTGGAATTGTGGCAAGAGAAAAAGTTCATGCCGTTTTTCAGGCACTTTGCGGAAAAAAGCAAAGTGTGAACTCAGTCCCCCACAGGCAGTGGGTAGAGCTGAATCTTAAATGCATCAGTTACACAAACCCCAGAAGTTCTTCAAGAAGTTCTCCCAGAAGTTCTTCCTGAAGTTCTTCCTGAAGTTCTTCAAGAAGTTCTTCCAGAAGTTCTTCCAGAAGTTCTTCAAGAAGTTCTCCTTGAAGTTCTTCCAGAAGTTCTTCCAGGCTGCATGACGATGCAAAGCGTGCGCGCAGTAAAACCTAATTGTAGCAACAGAGCTGCCCGGAGAGGAAGACTACAATTGACCAACGATTTTCTGAGGCATTGAAAGGGCTGAAGAAAATTAGCCTGGGCAGACCCAAGCAACCAGGCCAAGTTTCAAATGGCCTACCAGGCGTGAACGCTTATAGTACAGAAGGGCGTAGATAAAGAGAGGGACAGAGAGAGAGAGAAAGAGAGAGAGAGAGCGCGCACTTGTAATGGAAGATAATCACAAGTGCTCCACTAGTGATGGAGGACACTTTTCAGCGGTCCCCCAAGTTTTTTCAAAGTTAAACAGAAGCATGGAGTCCTCTCTTAAAATGCAGAGTAAAAGATAAGCTCTCCAACTCAACTGAACCAAGAGACAATATGCTCATACCGGAATCTGCGGCTTTGTCCACATCACCATCACTGTGACAGGATCCTTAAAACAAAATACAACAACACAATGATCAAATTCAGGACTCTTCGTAATCCAACAAGCATCAATGGCTTCCCTGAAGACTGACCATTTACTGATTGACCCGTGCTTCTCACAGGTTTGCAATGCTCTCACACCTTCTAAGCCTCCACCATGCACCAACCCGCCCACTCAACTACTGAAAGCTTGCCTTTGGCTCGAGCTTGCCTCCAGCTCGTTTGAGCCTAAGAAAGTGGCGTCAACATTCAGAGGCAAAAGTACACAAATCGTACACAGATTGTACGCAGAGGTTAGAACGGTCTCAAGATTGGAGGACACGGTATGTTGCCACGCCGCCGGCCACAGTACCAGCCAACCACACATTGCAATGGTCACGAAAATGGCCATCGGCTGTGTCGCCAGCCAACTGTATGCAATAAGGAATGGCCGACCGGGCAGGTAAGAAGGAGTGGAGCTTCTTTATTTCTCATCCGGGAAGGAGAGCTCGGATTGACCTTGTTTACCCTCTAGAACACGCGGGAGAAATTCTTTCTTCAGCCTGTGGCATATGAGTTTGGTGTGTACAGATTCAGCTGTTTTGGAATGCATAGAGGACAGACCGACAGACAAACGGAGAGACTCATGCACACACTTACAAGATTGACAAACAGCTCGCCTAGAAAGCCATCCATTGAAAGAGCATTTCCGAAGTTTCATTTGGTTCTTGCATATTTTGAGTTGGACTAATTTTACTGCCGCGGCCATGTAGGCTTAAGCCAAGAATATGATAGTGCTCTTCTCTAAGGCAGAGACTAGACAAATTAACATTGTTCTAGTTCCAACTGGCTGAGAACAAGATCACTGCAATCTCGAGCCGTGAATACACTTCGATCAAGAACTATATAAATCAGGGCTTGTGCGCATAGCCGATCAACATCAGGTTTGTGGCCTGGTGAATACGCAAGTGCTGCTAGTGCATGTAGTTTTGCTTTCTGCACTTGACCAGTGTTACCTGTGTGCGGTGTATGAGGTTGAGACAGAGCCCCTCCCCTAGTGTCCTGTACTTCCGGCGTGTTCTTTCAGTGAAAGCACACAACTTGATGATCAGCAACAGGAAGTCGATGTTGGCCATGACGGTTTAACAAAACAGAGTCTAACCTCTCCAAACAGGATCGAGAGGGCAGACAAATGTAACTGGTCACAGAAACGTACCGCTATTTGATATGTTCAAACAGTTGCCTGCTGCATGGGCAGTCACCTGCCATTCCCCTGCCAAGGAGAGCTTTAGGTCATTGCCAGTTTTCTGGCCAGCGTTACTTGAACATTTTGATGCCGGCCCCTTTTCTTCTTGCTTTCCTCCCCTCCTACTTTTGGGGGTGAGTTTTTTGGGAAAACAGAGTTATTTCCTTAGTTTCAAGTTGTTGTGGAACCTAACTGTGTCACATATGCCAATTTTCTCTTCCGACTACTACTCCTAGGCATTTTGGAGCTGCCAAACTTCACCCACCAGCCATAGCGGTGACACTAGGTGGCCTACTGAAGTAAATTTGGAAAAGCTGTGCAATCCGCCGGCGGAAACGATCAGCAAATTCAAAGTCCTCAAGACTATTGTATGATCATTCCAAAGCAGAGAAGTGATGTGAAGCCCACACCATCAAATAATGCCAGATGAAAGAGAACCTTAAACCCAGGCATGCCATGCTTAAGTCCCAGGTAGCCACAAACACTTTTCTCTTTCTCCCCCAGCCTTGAAGTATCCGTCTCCAAGTTTCTCTCTCTCTCTCTCTCTCTCTCCCTCCCTCCCGGCGGCTCCCTCTCTGGCAGTGTTCGCCAATGCCGGAGTATTACTGAAGAAACTGAATTCAAAATTGCCACGATGGAGCCCAAGTAAGCAATATTTGGTTGGAACTTAAGTTATTGTCAGTCAGCTGAGCAGAAGTCTAGAACAAACTGATAAAATATACAGACAATTTCAACCATTTTAGCAACCATGCAAATTTGACATTTGAAGAGCACCATCACATAACCTGATCCTCATATACTATTATTTTAGCAGCTCATATTGGACATCACTGGACCATACTAGCACCGAAAGGGACTGCAGAATATTACCCAAGTTTGGAATAGGAGTCTTTGGCATTCCTTCCTTATAGTCCAGGATGAAGATTTAGTGTGGCAAGTCGTAAAACCGATTCAACATGTCCCATGGCGCCAATGTAGTGCCTCAGGCTAACACACCACAATAAGGTGAAGACTGACTCACCAAGTTGATCTCTGATCCCTGCACAAAGCTTTTCCAGCGCTTCATCGTACGACTCTGGGTCGCTAAAGAAGGTATAGTTCCACCTGCCGAGGATAATGCTCTCGCCACAATTTGAAGGGACCTCGGTGCCCTCATAGATCAGAGGGAAAATCCTCTTCTTGTTCTTATGTGCATAATGCAGCTCATCCTTACAGTTCTGCGATTCCAAATACCTGCAAGAGCCAGGCACGTGCAAGGTTTACCGGTTAGTTTTGTCAGTGAAATGGAAACGGGTTTTTCTTGTCTTTATTTCTATTTTACCGATTCCCCAAAAGGGAGAGTTTACCCTGAGCGAGTACCTCCTTGATGTGAACTACATGACACGATCATAAAATGGAAACAGTTGAAAAGCAAACAAAAAAACTAATTTTGACAAGCAAAACTAACCGTTCCAGCGAAACATAACCATTGAAAGGGACACTGCGACGCTTTTGTGACTCCACTGATTATTTCTTTGACGTTCAAGGAAAGAGTAGAGGAAGAAATGACACACGGGGAGGGCTCGAACCTGCGGCACCATCGCCTAGCACAGCTGGAATTCCGCGATCGTAACTGCTCTGCCACTCAGCCAATTCAAAACAAATTGGCTTCGTGGAGCGCTATGGGCATTCCAACTGTACACGGTTGTCCCAGGGAAGGGGAAGGGGAGGGGAAGAAGACAAAGAAGAAGAGAGCAGCCGAAACCAGCGCTGAGAAGAGACGACGCAGCTAGAAATCCTTGCCGACCAGCGGGAAAGAAGAATAACATTGACAAAAATGCTGAAAGAACTTTTGACATTCAACGAAAGAGAAGAGGAAGAAAAGACACACGCGGAGGGCTGGAATCTGCGGCGCCATCGCCTACACACACGCACACACACACATACACGCCTGTTGTGCATGCCGCATGATTCCCTGCAATCTGCACTTTAGCCCAGTTCCCGAACAACACAACAGACGCCAACTCGTGACAGAAGAAAAGTTGGAGTGATCGAGAGAGAAGAACAAAAGAAGAAAAGAACATCGCACGCTTGTGCATTTATGTGAGGGTGGAGCAACAGCCTAGGGATATAGAGCACCGTAGCTGCCAAGTATAGCCCTATCATAGCAGGAAGCGTTCAGTGACATCCTCCGCACCAAAGTGCCACGGTCACTTTCACGAACAACGGCAATAGTAAAGGTAACTCAAACAAGAAAAAGGAAAGAGAAGGAAAGAAAGAAAGAAAGACTGTCCAACCACCATCCCTCCTGACAAACATCACCAAAGTCGATACTCCACCGTGTCCTCAGGCCTGGCTCCAATCCAGCGGTTGAACTGAACGGTGGGTAACTTCCTAATTTCTCCCCACCATCGCTCCACACACGCTGCTAGGTCCTCTGGAAGTTACTCATCCCAACTCTGGGTAGCCCTCCAGGCTTTCCAGCACGGTCTAGTTGCTACCACCGCCGTCGTGCACAACTCTGTGCTTGGTCCCTGTTGTCAAGGCATTCTTCGCTCTTCCACTAGAGCCCTGCTTCGTAATGCGTCCTGACCTTCTCCACGGGGAATGATGGGAAGCAGTGGCTAATGTTCGTTGGGAGGGGCTCCTGCATCTGCCACAGATGGTTGAACCTCTCGTCCCAGGTTTGAGGACAGGTTGAAATGAACGCCACCGTTGGTTGCTGCTTTTGCCCTGGGTAGCAGCGTACGCCGTCGCCTGACACCCCGACAAGACCCATCCAAGCTTCGTCTTCCAGGCCACCTCTTGCGACACGACCCGCCTCTCGAGTAAAAGCTGAGATACGGCGTCTGCGCCCAGTAGCAGATGTATCTCATCTGGAACGTCTGGTTGCGCATGATCCGTGAGTTGAACGCCTCGCTGACTCCAACGTTTCACCAGATCATCCGGAACTGTGGCAATGTCGACTCCAAGCGTCTCCCTTTGCAGGGCTTGAACTTTCAGCAGGTGACCATCTGTTGTCCGAAGGTTGACTTGCACTCGTTTTGTCTCCTCCTCCCTCTCCTGTCCACCAAAGGGCAATATCTTTACCCTCTCCTTACCTAGCACTACGGGCTTGATAGCCTGTACTAAAGATGTCCAGACAAATGACGCTTGTGCCCCCAAGTCTAGGAAAACACGGGCGCGTACTCGCCATTCTGGCCCGAAACTTTTGCTGCCGTCGTCATAAGATGCACCTCTGATCGATTTTGCACAGACTGGAAAATCAATTTTGCAGCTGCAGTTGTCCGTTTTGGCTGTCTTGACTCGCCTTTGCAGCTGGCACTGGCCTGTGTACAACCTCATGCAGGAGGCCGTGGTGCTTCAAGCCTCAGCGTGCGCACGTGCACGTTGCCATCGAACGGCATTTGTTCGAACGATGCCCTTTCTTCAGGCAGTTCCAGCAAAGATTGTGCAGTCGTGTCAACGCCCTGCGACTCTCTTTCTTCAGAGACGAGACCTTTTCTTCCCAGTCGTCTCGCGCAGCCGATAAGCCAAACACGCCTGCTGTGCTCCTTAGCTCTTCCTCGTCTAAAAGAATGCTGAATTTCGTCTTCTCCCGCCGCCCTCGCCCACTCTCCTCAGGGCGATTGGCCACGAAACTTTCAGCGTCCGCTCGTTCAGCCAGCCATTGCGCGAAGTCGCGAAGGTCAACGTCCAGTTGTCCTATTACTTGCTCGCCGTGTGCTCGGCAACTTCCCGACCAGGCGGCGACGCAATTCTGGATTCCGCAGGTGCCCATCGCTTTTCAAGAGCTCCATCGTCGAGACAAGGTTTGTCACTGCATTCGAGAAGTCGATCAATCCGACAATGTCTCCCTCACGGAGGGACAGCATTGACTTTGTCTTGTCGCTCATACTGTCAAAAACTAACTCCGGACGTCCGAAACGATGTTCGAGGGTGTCGATCACCATGTTCAAATTGCCGCCCGCAACGACAACAGAGCCGATACTGTTTCGCGGGCCTTTTCCTTGAGGGCCTTTCGCAAACGAGCCATGTTCTCCACCTGCGAAAATTGGCACTCAATCGTTGTGGAACGAAATTGCTCACAGAAAACCGGCCATTCCTCAGGCTCGCCAGCGAAAG
>JAOWAR010188959.1:0-15659 GCA_028571005.1 Clathrina lutea | reverse complement strand
TCTCTCTCTCTCTCTCTCTCTCTCTCTCTCTCTCTCTCTCTCTCTCTCTCTCTCTCTCTCTCTCTCTCTCTCTGGGCCCCTACAAAGAACTGAAAAAAATAAGCTTCTAAATGATCACCTTTTATTCTAGCGTGTCTCTGGCGTGTATGAGCATTGAACTTTGAGACGGGCGGGAGGAGGGCTGTCTGCGTTAATTGCCCTAGAAGGCAATATGTACTGAACAAACAGCACTATTGTATATTTATTGAAAGAGGCTAGTTGCTGAGCGGCGTGTGTTTAACAAGGCGGTGCAACTCCTGAAGAGAACTGAGTGAACACCATGGAGTATGACGCCCCTCAATGTCTTGTTATCTAAGTTAAAGAAAAAATATGCTTAAGAGACGAATGAAACAAAGTTTGCAGGTTATATAAATTCTAAATTCACTACATGTATCAAGACTTCCCCATCATAGTACCTACCCAAATCCCAGGTTGGTGGCCACGGTAGGCCTGTCGTAGATTAAAAAAACTCTCAAATTATTGGTGTAAGAAAACTTTCTTTCTTGAGAGCTGTTAGTCAGAAAATGGTTTACCAAAAGGACTGGGCTGGAGCGCTCTTACAACTCATCACTGAAATTTAAGTGTTTTGAAAAAACTTCTTGACGTTCTTGATTTGTAATAGAAAAAAAACTCTCTCTTCTTAGGTCACAGCTCGGTAAAATCATGAGCGACGTTTCGGCTGAGTTGTGCCAGCCTTCATCAGGTTCTGAATAAACTTCTTGAAGCGGTGACCCGTAATGCCGGCTAGTTTCCGACGTTTACTGTACGTTTGGAACTCTGCCACGGTGCCAGAAAGTTGTACGTTATTGTACGGTCTTCCGCCAGAATTCAGAAATCTCAACTCTGCAATCACGGTTCAACAAGGTCGGCTTCTTTCTGGCAATGTGCATAGTCTCCAAAACGTTCCTCATGAGACATGCAATGTCTTTCAATGTCCAGCACCTTCGCATTATCATGATTATCCCAGTCGATTTTGTGTCCACTGAGACAAGCATGCTCCGCCACCGCTGAAAGATCAAATCTTTTTCCCCTGGTGTGTCGCTGATGCTCACTTTTTCTGACTTGAAATGATCTAGAAGTCTCCCCAATGTAAGTGTCTGAGCAGTCTACGCAAGCAATTTCGTGGACTTCCCCTTTCCTTTTATCCACAGGCACTGCATCCTTGATACGTGCACATATTTGCCATTCCGACGGCTGAGCTTTGCCAACTGGCCGGATCCCTACTTTTCGTAGCTCCCTGGTGATTTGCTCACTCACTCCGCTGACGTACAGCAACACCACTTGTGGCTTCAGGCTTGTCCTGGACAGTCTGATTTCCACAGTTTTTCGATGCTCTCCTAATCGTGTTCATGACAAAATTCCGTGGATACCCGTTCGTTTCAAGGACACTGTACAGGTGCTTCTCTTCTTTCTTCTTCCCCTCGGTATCCGCCGAGCGTAATGCGTGTCAATCAAGTTCTATCAAACGACAGAATGACTGCGCGCTTTGCACTCAAAGGATGGTGGGACTCGAAATACAGAACCCTGTCGGTATGTGTCTTCTTTCGAAAAAAAAAAACACCGGTGGCAACTGAGTTTCCTTCCTGACCTGTTAACCAGGACATCTAGGAAGGGCAAACGACCCTCTTCCTCTTTCTCACAGGTAAACCCAATACTGTCATCCTATTCGTTCAGGTGTTGCAACATCTGGTCCGCGTGATTTTTTTTGTTTAAAGCAAACACGCCGTCCACGTACCTCTTCCATAGTTTCAACGGACAGTAGACGTCGGAGACCATTATATAGCTGGCATCACTGATCACACCGCTTCAGTTTATCCAGAACCTGATGAAGGCTGGCACAGCTCAGCCGAAACGCCGTTCGTGATTTTACCGAGCTGTGACCAAGGAAAAGAGAGTTTTTTCTATTACAATTCAAGAAGGTCAAGAAGTTTTTTTTCCAAATACTTCGTGTGTGTTACTCTACAGGCTATCAATTACATACTCAAGAGTGCGTTACTGTACAAACGATTAATTATATACTCTGTGTGTGTGTGTGTGTGTGTGTGTTACTCTACAGGGTTTTCAATTGTATACTCAGTGTGGGTGTGTCACTCTACAGGCTATCATTTATATACTCATTATGTGTTTGTTTTACTCTACAGGCCATTAATTTTATACTTTTGTGTGTGTGTGTGTGTGTGTGTTTTACTCTGCAGGAAATTATATGCTCAGTTTGTGTCTTACTCTACTCTATATACTTTGTGTGTGTGTGTTTCTCTACGGGCTATTAATAATATACTCAGTGTGTGTGTGTGTGTGTGTGTGTGTTTGCCACCCATTTCTAGCCACAAATCTGAGTGGACCTGCCTAGACCGCTGGTCCGACCCTTGGCCACTTATGCACGGATTGAGCTCAGACGTTCAACGTAGGAACAGTGATCTTTCAATGTAGTAGCACTGGGCTTCAATGTAGAAACACTGAGCTTTCAATGTAGAAACACTGAGCTTTCATTGTAGAAACACTGAGCTTTCATTGTAGAAACACTGAGCTTTCAATGTAGAAACATTGAGCTGTCAATGTAGAAACACCGAGCTTTCAATGTAGAAACATTGAGCTTTCAATGTAGAAACACTGAGGTTTCATTGTAGAAACACTGAGCTTTCAATGTAGAAACATTGAGCTTTCAATGTAGAAACACTGAGCTTTCAATGTAGAAACATTGAGCTTTCAATGTAGAAACATTGAGCTTTCAATGTAGAAACATTGAGCTTTCAATGTAGAAACTTGAGCTTTCAATGTAGAAACACTGATATTTTAAAGTTAGAAATCCTGAGCTTTCATGCTTCACAGCATGAAACGTATAAGAAAATAACCTTTTCAGAAAGAATTGAGACTATCACGATCATGAATGAATTGTCCCTCAAGATCTCAAGCTGTTGAGATGATCTATGAAACAATCAGAGACGAAAAACGAATTCTCTTTGGCAAAATTTTTCTTGACATAAAAAGGGAGGAATAGCAATCTGTTATTCGAGTCGGTTCAGTCAGTGCAACACGAATGTTTAGCTTTGATGTCATTCACATAGCCGAGTGCCTTGCCGGTCGTGTGCACGCCCCAAAACCGTTCAAGCATGCGCAGTCATTCCGTAGCAGCTGGCAAAATACATAACAGGTCGACGTTGCCGTAGTTTTCAGGCTCAGCAACACCTTGACTTCAAATATCTCATGACGCGTTGGTCGCCGTACAACGAGGCCAATCGAGGTTTCGGTAAACTTGAAAATTAGCATCGACGACTTCCGAGGAGAATCTCTTTATGGGCACAATTCATTAGTCCTGCATTCAATGGGCTTGTTCTTGTGACGTCATACATTGATGTGGATAATTCTTGTGAGGCGGTTCTTGAACATCGGTAGGATTCGCAGATCGAAAACAGATGTTGACGAAGTCTTTCTCGAGAGAAGCTTGTGTGTTTGGTGTCTCTCTTGAGCAAGATGGATGGCTGCATTGAAAGCTCGTCGCACTCCGCTGCCATCAGAGGCGGCCGACGTCTCGAAAAACGGAACGCCGTAGTCTTCGGCGAGAGCCTCGGCTTCGTGGTAGGACACTTGACGCGCTGGCTTATGACTGGGAGAAAAGTGAGACGCTGTCAGGTCGCTCTTGTTTCCGACAAGGACGAGAGGAAGTCGGGATGCTCTCTGTTTGCCGGTTTGGCATCGCGCGACGAGGGAGAGAAGGTCGCGAATGGCGTGGAAGCTGAGGCGGTCTACAACGGAGTAGACCAACAGAAAACAATGAGCGTCGCGAATCTGCCGCTCACGCCGCAGCTCTTCCTCCACACCGTGACACTGCACGAGACGAAGAAGAAAGGAAGAAAGAAAGAAAGAAAGAAGACTGTGAGGTAGACGATCACAGAACTCACTGATGATTTCAAAAGCTGTTAAACACAACGTAAGGATATGGTCATTGGCCAAACCACACCTATGCCTTCTAGATTTTTTTCCAGCCGGAAGAATGTAAGTGTACTTTGCTGCTCAACGCTTCCCGTTTATTTCTATGTCCATGCCGGCAGAGCTTAGGTATCAGCGTGCTCTCCTGAAGGCTGAGAACAAGACATTAGTCGTCCTGTTAGTAGTGTGCGCTACGCTGGCGGAAATTAATTATAGAGCGATGCGAGTAGAGAACGTGACCATCGGGTCATCATTCATTCGGTGACTGACGACTGTTCCCCACAGGACTTTGAAAACAAGGTCCTATAGCTAATGGTTGACATGCGACAGAGAGAGAGAGGGGGGGGGGGGTCAACAAATAAAGGAAGTTGAGCCCATCTATAACTAAAGTTCCTAGTCTAATATGGATCGCACGTACACGGGCGTTTGCCGGAAATCTACCGCACAGTGCATCACGGTACATCGTGCATACCGCGAGGCTCCTTCCGTGATTACGATTCTATGCATGAGCTGTCGCGAGGATCTGCCATGGTGTGACGGTGACACTGGCGCCAGAACGATGCGCAGGAGGATTTATTTTCTTCGACTGATTGGATTCGACAAGAGTTCGTTTCTGTAACGTTTGAAAACCACGAGCGGTGAGAGCCAGGAATTCCCTCAGGAGACCAAAATACCTCGTCCAGGGTCGAGAATCGCGAACTATCGAAAGCGATTGAAACACTCTGGCGTGAACGACTCGTTCTATTGTCCAGAGCAGAATAGCGTGTCCTGAACCACGTCTCGTGACCTGCCACAGAATAGCGTGTCCTGAACCGCGTCTCATGACCTGCCCCCACCGACAAACCGCCAGTGGCCTTGCTGTACTTCCGTTCAATCTCGTCCTCCCAGGCGCCCATTCACATTGTCAGGATGGAAGCAGGCGGGTCATCGCGCATGCGCACGTACACACTCGCTGGTGCAAGTAAGCTCGAGTTTCCCCTCGTTCGGGCAAGCGCCGCCGGGTAATTGACAGCGAGCGCCTCGTGCAATGACTGGACAGATGATTTTCTCTATTGAAACGAGGAAGCGCACGACCCAGTTAATACATTGGCGCCAGGCGAAAGCACGGGGCTCGAGTGAGCCGAAGGACATGGTTTTGGTGACAGTCAGAGAGCGGATGACCGTCGGAATGGACATTGGCGAGGAACTCTGAAAATTCTCGACCACCAAAATCTCACAGCCACTGTTTGTCGCGGTAGTGTACGACCGGTATTTTCGCTTCTAGAATGGTGGCGCGACGAAAGGGCTCCTCTCGCTGCTAACAAACAGCCCACATATTTTCTGCTCAATCTTTGTCTTTGCCCGAGGCAGGGTTTGCACAGAAGCTGGACAATCGTTTATCGCTACGAACTGCCAATCGCGAGCCGTTTGGTATCCTTTGGACTATTCGTGAAGACGATGCACGATGCATGCAATCTCCTCCTAATGCATATGATGGCGGTTTCCACGCTGGTAGTATCTCCTTTCCGGCAGCGTTCTGAGAATGCTTGCGGAATGGACTGCCGTCGGTGGCAAAGGCGGCCGCTGGACGTTTGTGAACTACACAGACTGGTATTGTTCAGGGACTGCCACATAAGGGATAGCCAGGTGTGGGCATGAGAGCACCTGCGGATAGTCCAAAAGCGAAGCCGTCCCCTACCGGAAAGACCGTCTATGCACATATCATCACTGTCGTTCGTAGCAGCCCTGGAAAGGTTGCAAGCAAGGTGCTTGATCGGATTGTCGAAAAACAAGTTTAATTAGCCATCGCGACTCTTTCCACTTTGCCATGATGAAAGGAACTGAAGCAAGCAAACTTCGGGCGCGATTATAATCGACAGCAGAATCCTGTGGTTTCATTCAACGTTTTTTTTCACGAGGTGTTCTTCAGGCACATGTTGGAGAATTCCTCCCTTGAGTATCAATTCTAATCACTGCCCTCTCCAGCTCGTTGAGGATTCCTATTCCAAAGGTTACCATCGTTGGGATGTCGGGTCCAACGGTGACTACAGCTCTAGTCACGTTCACAACGGCTCTAATCACCCTTACACCCCACGTGTCCGATGAAGACATTGTCCTCTACCGCGGAATGAGGAGAGAAAGAGATAGAGAGAGGACGGCGAAACAATGTACAATGTGAAGCCCCTCCTTAGCAAGCAGTATTTCTGGCGTGTCTCTTGTGACGTAAGAAACCATATCACCTCCCGTTGTCGTCAAGACCGCGTACCCAGACTCAAGGATTAGGAGGCATCGGACGCAAAAGTTGACAAACGCAAAGATAAGCCCGTCGCATGTGTAGACCACCTGGTACTTTGTGCTTCAAGGTTCATCCCTTAGCAGGCTATCGGTCCATCCTCTTCAAGCTGACTCTTGATGTCGGCACAGATGAAGTCTTGCAAGTCCCTCCTCCTTTGAGCAGCCTTTACGTCATCACGGCCATTCATCATTCATTACGTCACTCACCGCTTCAATGGAAATTTTATTCTTCCAGATAATGGACAGCAGTTCAGAGTTCATCCAATAATGGGTTTTACGTTACTAGTCAGGCTTCGGATGAGAAGACAGAATGAAGCAAGTATGGTGTGCTCACCTCCCCAGCCGTGTCGAGAATGTGGAGCCGGAATCGTTTCTCATCGACCAGAACGTCTTTGATGTAAGTGTCTTCAAGGGTCGGATCGTACTCCCAGAGAAACCGATTGCATAGGTACTGGACAGTCAGAGCTGTTACATTGCACGAAAGAGAGAGAGAGAGAGAGAGAGAGAGAGAGAGAGAGAGAGAACACTCCCATTTCAGACCCGGCAGGAACAAGAGTGGTTTGAAGAAGGTAATGAATGTAGACAACGGTTCAACAAATTTCCATATAAATTAAACCCAGCCATCGTTTTCCCTTTTCCCTCCTGGCACGATCTCTCCCTCGCCCTCTCTCACCTGACTTCCCCACTCCACCTCGGCCCAGCATCATGAGCTTCACGTCCACTTGTCGCTGTCCTGTGGCCGGCGGCGTCGTTGCACGACGAGTAAGGGATCGCTTTCTGGCTCGCATTCTCACAAGAGGGGATATGAACAAACCAAACAGTTGAAGACGAAGGAAGCTTTGCACAGTTCTCCTACCAAAAGTAGAGTTGTCGTTTCTGAGATTGACAGATTGGCTTTCTTGTTTGACGTATTTGTAGCCCAGAGCCCGGGCTGCCGGCGTCCCCGGCTCAATTCCTGGCGCACCGCTCGCTGGCTGGCGGAGTGTCTGGGTACAACGATTGAAGTGGACGAGCTATTACCGGCGAGGAATGAAGGCACTTCACTACTTCAGCGATTGCTTCTCACGGAGTGCACGATCCCTCGGGCTCTCTTTTTATGCATGTCTCAAATGTCAGGCAGTTTTGCTGACACATCGTCCAGCGTAGGGGCACCGCTGCACGTTCTGGATTAGCACCGAGCATCTGACGAAGCGATTGCATACACCGCCGCGGGCCCAGGAAGCTGACAAGCAAACTGAGGAGGCTCCACACTGACTCCATGGCCCGGGTCTCCGTCGGGTAAGCATCGCCCTTTTAGAACAAGAACGCTGCACTTTTAGACCTAGACCACTGCCGGCCATCTTCTCTGCAGCCACTTGTAGAAAACATGTCCAGAATGGGTCAGAGTGAGCGTGTCATACTGATACGTTACTCGTTCAATTGGGCACAGTATCCGTGCTTTGGCCAGAAGTTACGTTGTTGGATGGAGCGGTGAAAAGCTGCCCGGGGTCCCCGAATCACAAGACAATTGTCAATGAGCATGCACCTTGCTTGGTAATGAAATATTGCATGCCCTCGTGCCCGTGTGCCGGGCGGCCCTTGAGGTGACGCAAGCCGGCAGTGAAGTCAGCTGCCCGGTGAGGCCGGGCCCAGGTTAAAAGTGCGCCAGGGAAATGTCCATTTTTTTCTGCTGGCCACAGCCGGAAAACGCGTTCCAAACACGCGCCGCAAGGAGGTCAGTTGTCGGACTGGCAAGCAATCGATTTCCTGTCGATTAACAGAATGCTCACTGATCGCTACGTCACTCTCGACAACGCCTGCTCAGCCATGCGCATGGCAGAGAGGGTAGCCATTGTAATATCGCTTCTAACTACTTCCGCCAAACATTGCCCGGCCTTAATTCTGGGCATGGTGAGAAATGGAGATCTTGCTGAGTCCTTCCACGAAGATATGACGGCAGCCAACGCACTGCGACGCTGGTGGGTGGATGAGTCTAATTGTTTCTATTTCCGACGGACAGACGCGCCGCTTGAGACTAATTTTAGAACGTGGCGACGGAATGCGAGAAAAGGCGTCTGCCACAATGTTTGGGATGACAACACGGCGTCAGGAGATGACCTCATACACACGTGCAGAATGTGATTCCGCAGAAATCATCCATTACGGAGCGTGGGGCTGGGTCTTGCCATTCGTCCGTTTTGGCCCTAAACGGCATTGCTTCCTAGGCGTCGCAGGTGCATCAAGGCGAGGCCGTGACTTTGGTATAATGCCGCTGAAAGGGACAGGTTATCAGAAGCCGATTAAACTATTTCTGTGTCGTCTGAACTTGATTCACTTCCCTCTCGTGAAGTCGCGATGTGCAGCTGTGTCACCAGTCTAGCTGGGTACCATAACACTGAATCACGCGACGTATATCCGAGTTATGCTAGCGCGCGACCGTCCAAACGCTTCTCAGAGATAGCCAGCGCCGTTAATAGACAGGTAGAAAATTTAAAGCCGACACTGATCGACTTCCACGTCAAGATTTCCACCCTAATTAGCCACCCACAGACCACACACCGAAAGCATATGCAGTACAACTGGGCTGCTGGGATCCGTTTGCACCTTTTCAATTTGTGAACTGCCTGCCAACAACTCCCCCCTTCAATTTTCATTCTCCTGCGACAGGTTGTTGTTTCGAACTTCGTTATGCAGAACCTGTTTATGACAATCAATTAAATCAAGGTGTACCGTCAACTAACGAAAGGACAGTTTAGAAAGAAAAGGAGTTCAATGCAGGACCGTAATACATCAGCCTGACGACTGGAGCCGGACAAGATCTGGTAGACTAGTAATACATCAGCCTGACGACTGGAGCCGGACAAGATCTGGAAGACTAGTAATACATCAGCCTGACGACTGGAGCCGGACAAGATCTGGTGGACTAGTAATACATCAGCCTGACGACTGGAGCCGGACAAGATCTGGAAGACTAGAAATACATCAGCCTGACGACTGCACCCGGACAAGGTCTGGTAGACTAGTGGACAATCTTCTGCCTTTGTAAACTTTCAGGCCAGGAACGAAGGGCCTGACTGAATTGGACGTTCGATACGGTGCTGGTTTGATTATTGTCACGTTGTCTGATATTTTCACTTTTGGAGAGTTCCAAGGAGAAGGGCGGGCGTTGTCTTGAAGGCCCGTCTTGATTCGCTTGGGAGAGCTCCAGGGAGATCCCACAGGTGTCCTCACCACTCTGTTTGTCGACCTCCTCGCGTCTTGAATGGACTGTCCAAAATGAGTCTTCGTCTCTCTGTGTGACGTTGGTCCGGATGGTCGGCCAGCCATGATCAAGTTTCCAGTAAGAGGATCGACCTGCATTTGTCCCTGTCCTACCTGGCGACGCCTCTGATATACCCTGCAAATGTGAAAAGGGGCGTGTCCACAAAAGATATTTGGCATTGAGGATTAGTCAGCTCTTAGTCAAACTTGATTTATGCGGAGAAGCGCACGCTACAAAAATTCTCTCAATGAGTTCAAGCATTGTACAAATTGAATACTTAGAGGGATAATGAAATGGTCTGGACCGTGGTGTTGTATCCACAATGCCACGAAAAATTGACCGGCACATATCGAATCTTTCAGCTCAATTCACTATCGCAAAGGGTCATGGGAGATAAGAACGATACGGAAAGAGTGTGTGAGAGATTGGGCTAAAATGAGTCATTGAAATGGCGATGTGCTTCTATCTGAAGTACTGAGCTCGGATCAAGGCTCAGAGATTCGTTACCGCGCCAATTTCAACCTGAAGCAGTTGATAACATTGTCTGAAACTTCCATCAGTTCTGAAACTTTGTCTGAAACTTCCATCAGTTCTGAAATGTCCAGCCGATGGCCTGAGATGAGCACGCACGCGCCAGCAAACATCACCGTGCTATGGCCAAGCTCGCCGGAGTCCTTAAGCTCTTCACGCAAGCAAGACTCAGTTCTATCAAATGCACCGGATGATAGTTTAAATGGAATTCAAGTAGGTGGTGGCGATGGCCCCAGTGACTTTACAGCTGCAGATCTAGTTTGTCCTTTCGTCAATTGCTTACTTTCCGAAAAAGAAGGCCGCTACGCCGACTAGAACTGCCATCCCTGCGATAGCGGGGGCTCCGACGATGAGAAGCAGTCTCCATTCGTCGCAGCTGCATGTGCCCGCTGGTGGAGTTGTGGCTGCGTGAGTTGGAAGCAGAAACGGATGAAAAAACAAACCAAGTTATCTGTCACCTGGCAATGAAGAGGCTTCATTCTGGCAACCCTGCTGGCTGAAGAATCATCTGTTGATGTTTCTACTCTCACCGACAAGCAGAGCTCGAGAGGAGTATCGAAGATGTGCAGTACAAGAACACGGCAGACGAAACGAGCGATTACTTACAAGCCATCCGTTGTTGAGGAGTGACAACTCTATTCTGGTCGCGGCGCCAAGCGATGCGGCATTTCCAAGCTTCTTGTCGGACTAACCCGAGGCTTCGGCACTATAGATCGACCATGAGGATGTTGTGCTTAGGCCGCGCCGGGGACCCTAGCGCAGAATCTTGTTTCTGAAGGTGCTTGGTTGTTTGTTCTGCAGCGGACTGAGGCGTTTCTAAGCACCCTATAGAGGAGGTGGGTTTTGTGGTCAGACGTGGCTTGAGGTGATGTTAACAGGTGTTCACGCCTTTTCAGACATGCCTGTCGCGCGGGTCCATGACGTTCAGCGCACCACGCTGACATGCTACAAGCTCTCACAAACCATACATGATTCTCCTCATTCATAGCCCCAAACTTTTTCTCCTCCGGACGAGAATTGCGCTTGTGTATTGCTGAAACAGTTTATGAAGTAGTGTTGTTCGAGTAACCATCGTGCGACAGGTTGTTTGGTTGGTGTGCCCACCCGTGCCCTATTCCTTGAGCCTTCTTCCACCCAGACCATCTCTGCACGTTGATGAAATCTCTCCGCGTCGCCAGTACTCATGTGCCGTATTCACAGTAACCCTATACAGCTTTCTGCATTCCAAAGTGTTGAAAGGAACTTACAATATTTCCTACCGTTCATGACCACAAATCCTTTTCGCCACTGACAGCGAAACGTTTGGCAAAATAAAATCGTTCTTGTGACTACCCAAGGGTCTGTTGTTATTGTTGGGATTGCCCTTGAGCATTTTTTCAATAACAGAATAAATACTGAACTTTCCTGCATTCCATTTATTTTTTTTGGAACTCGATTTTTTTTGCAGTGCTTGATTTCACACTCATACACCGGTACTGAGCTACACATTCTCGCCACGCCTGTAACCTCCTTTCCATTTTGCTGTCATTGATTCCACCAACACTTTCTCTCTTCTTATCATACGTCACCATCATTAACCGAGGTTGAGGGAAGACAGGCCTATATTCCCAAGCCTACGTATTGACGGAGGCTGCAAGCCAAGGTCAAAAGGGACTCAATACAGCTGGTATTTCCAAAGCCTCGCTTGTTAATGGACTTATCCTACTGAATAAGCTAGGAGGGAGCTTAATAGCCTCTGAAAAGCGAAGGAATTTCTTCCTGTAGTACCGTGGTGCGCACGCTCTTTGTAGTCAAACGCTGTAGATCCGTGAATGCTTATACCTTGATGGGCTACTGAGCAGCCATGCATCGCGGGCGCAATCAGTTAATCCGTGGTTTCCCATTCTATGTAAAGCGTTCAAACAAGCAGTGTCCTGGAATTTGTAACTTTTTAAAGAGAGGAGAACATTTCTTGTAAGTCCGTAAAGATATGAGCAATGACATGAGAGAGACCGGTATCTCACAAACGATTCACGGAGTAAGCCCTCAGCTATGGTCCTTGGCCTTGTCACGAGTCGCCAAATTTTCTTTAAATATTTACAACATGGTCAACCCAATTTAAGGATACAATAATCTCCGAGTGTGAGACATTACGGGTGAATTAAGCCAGAGGAAAATGAAAGCCGAAGCAAAATTAAGGCTTTATCCGAGGGCCTTTGTAAATTTTTATTGAAGGGCTTCCAAAGGATAACACAACGTACAAATTTGGGGGCATTTATGCTTTCTGGAGATGTCGGGAGCAGGTGAGATATTATGATTAGGTGAGCATGACTAGTTTGGTGCAATATGTCACATCTTCCTTTCGACACAAGCTTATTGTTATAATTAAGAGTTTACCAGAGGGACGTGAACACAATGCTAAACCTGGACTGGATAATTGGACAGCATTATTATTGCTCAATTTTGAAGAATTGCTTGATTGGCCCCACCGAGGGGAAACGTAGGCTCTGCCCTTGGATTAGGGAATCGTCAACGCGAACGAAACGAAACGAAATGATTTCGTCAGCCCATTCGTTTCGTGCAGTTTTTTGGCAATAGGATTAGTGAATGGTCAACGTGAACGAAACGATTTCGCACCTCGCTCGTGTGACCCCGCGCGCGTGCTGGCTGCGTTTCGTTTCGTTTCGTTGGATATCGGAGAGAATCCTGGTACGGACGGAATAGAATGGCCAAACGAAACGACTCAGCCCTCGATGAACGACTCCTCGATCCCGGACCTGTCCGTTTCGTTTATTTCTACAATTAATTTCGTTCACGTTGACGTAATCCTGCCACGAACGTCTGCAGCCAAGCGTGAGAGTTTGATCCTGGTGTGACGTCACGGCTGGGGTCGCGGAGTCTTGGCCCAACTAACGCACCATGCATCGCCCGTAGATATCGATCTGCGTAGCGATGAGGTGCTCGGATTAATGCGACTGTTCGGCAAGGACAGAAGTAGTTTCGATCCATTTTCGAATCTCCGAATCCAAATGGATTCGAACGGGTACTGGCCAGGGTTCGAGTATACTCGGGATTCGATGGATTCGTTTTAACCCTAAAATAACTATAGCTTCTTCTCAACAATATCTGGCAATTGAAAAAGCGTGCTCTCTCTGTCTGTCTCTGTCTGTGTATCTGTCTGTCTAATTCTGTCTGTCTGGTCTGCCTGCCCGCGCTGTCCGTCTGTCTGTCTGTCTGTCTGTCTGTCTCTGTCTCTGCCTCTGGCTGTCTGTCTCTGTCTCTGTCCCTGCCCCCCCCCCCTCTCTCTCTCAGTCCCTCTCTGGCTCTTTTCCAGTCAGTGTACTCTCTCACAGGCTCTTTCTCTCTGCCATCCGGCCTCGTATCTGTCCCGATACGTTGACAATATGCAGCATACTTATGACTGAAGCTCGCATACTGACAGAAGCAGAGCTGACCAGAATCACGGACTGAGCATGCCTTGTAATGCAAAAGCAACCTCTCAACATGCGATTGAACTAGTACATGTCACTATGGAGACTTAGGGCCTCTAGGCCACTTTAATATTTGCACGTTGGTCGCCGTTTGTGGTTGGTGTCAGCACATTACCTAGTCGTAGCGATAGTGACGTAAGCTTCTGTGAGGCATACCAAGGGTGTGGGCTCATTATTTAGTCATAGCTGTATGTGATGCAAGCTTCTGGGAGGCCCAAGATAAACATGAAGTACAGTACAAGGAATCTTTTTCCGTGGCCGGCCCATGGCCACAGCACAAGGCCAGGGAACAATCCCCAAGGGAGTTAAATGTCACAGCTCTTATGTTATAAATTCCCTGATAAAATTGATCGGGGTCAATAATTTGCTCAAACAACAAAATTATTAAAGGAGCTATTTGCTGGCGGGTACAATTCACTCAGGCTGGCCGCTCAGCAAACTTCATTTTTCAGAACAGCGAAACCTACTCCCGGCGGACGTAGCCCACACATGCTTTCTGGACAGCATGTCTTGTTGTCTTGAACCCAGCCCAACTGCTTGTTGATATGGTGACAAGCCAAGGAAACGTGCTTTGGCTTTCCTGGCTCGCCACCGTGTCAACAAGCCGTTGAGCTGGGCTGGAGGCTAGCCTTGTTCAGCCGTGCAGAGGGGGCAATGTGTCGTATCATCTATGGCATGGCAAGAAAAGGATATTTGTCCTCAAGCCTGTAGTTGTGCCGCTTTCATGATAGTCCGCTTGAAAAGTGAGTGCTGCTCAAATGAAAGTCCAGTTGAAAGGTGTGTACCGCTATCATGATAGTCCAGCTGAAAAGAGTGTAGCGCTTTCATGATAGTCCAGTTGAAAAGTGTGTGCTGCTCTCATGATACTCCAATTGAAAAGAGTGTATGCCACTTTCATGATGGTCCACTTGAAAAGTGTGTCATGGCTGCTATTGTGATAGCCCACTTGAAACGTGTGAGCCGCTATCACGATAGTCAAGTTGAAAAGTGCGTTCTGCTATCATGGTAGTCCAGTTGAAAAGTGTGCGCTGCTATCATGATAGTCCAGTTGCAAAGTGTGTTCTGCTATCATGATAGTCCAGTTGAAAAGTGAGTTCTGCTATCATGATAGTTCAGTTGAGAAGTGTGTTCTGCTATCATAATAGTCCAGTTGAAAAGTGCGTGCTGCTATCATGATACTCCAGTTGAAAAGTGAGTGCCACTGTCATGATAGTCCAGTTGAAAAGTGTGTACCGCTTTCATGATAGTCCAGTTGAAAAGTGTATACTGCTCTCATGATCTTCCACTGAGTTGAAAAATGCGTGGCGCTATCATGAAAATCCAGTTGAAAAGTGTGTCCCTCTATCATGCTAGGCCAGTTGAAAATTTTCTGCTGCTTTCATGATAGTCCAGTTGAAAAGTGTGTACTGCTATCATGATAGTCCAGTTGAAAAGTGTGTGCTGCTATCATGACAGCCCAGTTGAAAAGTCTGTACTGCTATCATGATGGTCCAGTTGAAACATGATAGTCCAGTTGAAAAGTTTGTGCCGCTATCGTGATAGTCCAGTTGCAAAGTGTGTTCTGCTATCATGATAGTCTGGTTGAAAAGTGTGTACTGCTTTCATGATAGTCCAGTGTGTTCTGCTATCATGATAGCCCAGTTGAAAAGTGTGTGCTGCTATCATGATAGTCCAGTTGAAAGGTGTGTGCCGCTTTCATGATAGTCCAGTTGAAAAGTGTGTTCTCTTATCACGATAGTCCAGTTGAAAAGTGTGTGCTGCTATCATGATAGTCTAGTTGAAAGTGTGTGCCGCTATCATGATAGTCCAGTTGAAATGTCTTTGCTGCTATCGTGAAAGTCCAGTTGAAAAGTGTGTGCCGCCCTCATGACAGTCCAGTTGAAAAGTGTGTGCTTTGTGATCCAAAGGTCAGCGATTCAAATCCCAGAGAAGGTTCTTCTTCGCAAGTGAACTTTCTTTTTCCTACTTAATAAACCTTAAGGACTGGACTTCCTCGGTTTCCTGTGTCTTTCCTGAAATTAGGGTTGTATATGGCTCCAGCAGTAAGATAGCATTATACTGTAAGCTTAAAATACCTGCACCAATCAACCAACAGTTGTTACTTTACAGATTATGCATACTGGCCTAAGGGACTTTACAGATTATGCATACTGGCCTAAGGGACTTTACAGATTATG
>JAOWAR010188848.1:0-15664 GCA_028571005.1 Clathrina lutea | reverse complement strand
ATCGCTAGTCTCCACACCTCTTCCTCATCAGTCTCCGCTTCAGCCACAATCCTTCCTCACCTCACTTACCATCCTATCCTATAAGGCAGAGTGCTAGCAAGTTTGTCTTCATATTCCTGTCTGAAGATCGCTTCTGCGTGAAACTTTAAGTAACAGGATCAATAAAAGTTCCCTTTGCTGTGTATACATACATATATATATATATATATAGCTTCCATCACCAAGAGGCAAGCGTCCTCTCCAATCCTTACACAACAATCTCCAAGCTAAATTTATTCAGACATAATGTCAATCTTACGATTGGCTTTGTCAGTCAAAATACCTAACACGGGATAACGTTCAGAGGATCATCCCATTTATGACCTGTGGGTTCAGTTCAAAAGAGTATAGGGCTAAAATGACAAAGTGAGAAAGACTGAAAATGTTACAGAAAATTACTACAATGTACTAGTATATAGTACTGACCTTCACATTCAGACGTTTTCTCCGCATCCTCCAGTGCGCAGTTAGAGCGCACACTGCTATGGCTCCCGATTTTTGTGTTGCCTGACAGCTGTTGTCGGGTGTCCTTGCTTTTTCCGGGAAATGCTGGCGCCACTTTGATCCTCCGAGCTGGAACCTTGGGCTTGCCACCAGATATAGGGTAGGAATGATCTGGGTTGAAATAAGACACCTGAATTTTTTTACCGGTGGGCCGGGAATGGTCAGAGAGAAAGTTTATTACAACACCCACTTTTCCTTTGCATCTAGGCCCTCCAGCCTAGCTCGGTCGTCTCTCTGGCAAAGGCATGTAAAATTTTCAAGTGGCACAACGAGAAAGTTCAACCCATCAATTGAGAGATAAAGGAAACCGTGACCCTGCCAACCAGGACCCCTAGCTCAACTCCTTAAAGTTTATATATAGTGTGAACTCCAAAACGAAGGCTACACATATGAAATCAGTGAAAGAACACGCTGCTATACCACTCATCTAAGTCAATCCAAACCCCTTGCATTCTGGAGCACAACACCAAGGCTTAATCCTAATTTAAGCTTTCTTTGCACAATCATTGTTCAATAAGAAAAGCTTGAAACCTTCAACCCAGGACAGTTTTTTATTTGCCTGGAAAGAAAGGAAAATTTCCTGGAAAGTAAGGAAAATTGCCTGGAAAGTAAGGAAAATTGCCTGGAAAGAATGGAAAATTGCCTGGAAAGTATGGAAAATTGCCTGGAAAGAATGGAAAATTGCCTGGAAAGAATGGAAAATTGCCTGGAATGGTTTCAAACAATACATTCCATCAGCTTAACATGAAGAAATGCTTCTTCATGCTTACAAGAGAGCGTGCTGTCACTCGGCTTGTCTATTGGTCGACTGTGTCCAACACTGTAATTAATAACATGCGATTCCTCTCCTCAAATGTCCTGTCCCAGGTGCCGTGCTGAGGTGTAACTTCCAGTCGTAGAATCACGAAGAACTGACATTCGGGGAAACTTGAGTAAAATACTACTTTCTCTAAACCTCCGCAGGATAGGAAAGCCACAGCTACATTTATCTATCTGAGATTGATGTTTGGCAACCGAAAGAGGGATCGCTCTTTTTCTAGTTTGTAGTCGAGATAATGTGACCAGGCTGTTAAGAGGTAAGAGCGAAGAAAAGTAGATCTTGTCAAGGAAAGGATTTTACTGAACTTCGGGGACGGACGTTTTATCCGTTGTCTGAAGCATGCAGTCAGACCGTACACTTGTTCGGCTCTCTGTCGCTGTGTTGTCAGAAAACAATCCTTCGGTTTCCTTGTTATTGCGGCTAAACACAGGCTTCCCTTCGCTGCGGCAGGTGCGAACTGGAGCCTCAGGTTTGCCACCAGCTTCACTGTTCTGGATTTCATTAACAAATACTCGCCTGAAACGAAGCTTAATGCCGGCTGAACAAACACTTACTTCAGCTAGACATTGCTTTCGATATTATTATGAAATCGTCGTGAAAAAAATAAAACACGTTACCTTCATCACTGGTACCGCATGAACGTGGCCAGACAGGTGAAGGTACAGACTTGGATGGGCTCTGTCCGGCCTGCAGCAGCCTCACAGAACTGCCAAACTCTTCAGCGCTGCTTCCTGTCCCATCAGAGCCAGGGGTTGATCCCCTGGCTTCGCTAGTTTCTGAACTGACGGTCTCCTCGTTATGCCCGCTGGGGTGCTCACTCGTGCTGCCGGTGGTACCACGTTCTGCAGTTCCTTGACAAGAAGATCCATGGCAAACACAATCAGTTTTCCTGGCAGTACTGGAGAAAAAGTAATAACTGAGTTGGATCTCTCCAAACATGCCCGTCACATGCTGAGGTCGATACATCGGCTAGTCGTTTGTAGGCAAGAAAAAGGAAAAAAAACAGGCGAATGGGGATTGTTTCGGCACTGACGGGAAATTTTGCCTGTTTGGCTCGGAGGCTGCTGCTGAACCGATCATTGAACGCTTGAATCTTATTTAATGTGGAAGACTGAGGAAAACGTCGGTAAAGACCAGAGTTTTCGGAAACGGAAAAGAAACCTCGGTGACGCATGGACTGTTCCAGAACTGAAAAAATTCCCGAGGAAACGACCAGGAAGGTTGGCAGGTTGAAAGTCGAGATTGTCAGGTAGAGAGATCTAGAGCGTGGTGGGTGCTTGTTGTAGCTTGTCAAAACATATTTTGGTGATCATCCAGCTGTTCAGGAGCTCTCTTCATATCGATAAATGTTTCGAAAAACCGGGGTATTTTCGCAAATGCTTTTCCTCTTGTATATTCATTTTGAATACAGGCCAAATGTCCTTCTTGTAGCCAGAGGATCTTTGCTCATCGCCGCTGTGTCTCGATACGGTCCTAAAAATCCCCGACAAGCGTCTAGGCGACCCAACATAAGCCGTCTTATTGGCAAAGACATGTAAGAGTTTCAACTGGCATATTAAGAAAGTGCAACCTATGAACTGAGAGGTAAAGGAAACACTGCCGACCAGGACCACTAGCTCAAGTCCTATACGTTTATTTTTTCATCGAAGAAAACTTCATAAAGCTCATGCTCCGTGTCGAGACCGAGGCTCGAGCCTGCGGCACCAAATCGCCTAGCAGATGAGAGTCACCTGACTATCTGCTACGCCATCACGTCATCCTCATAAAGGATTGGCAATGGCGCAGTTTCAAGGTCAGGCTATCTCGTCCACATGGGAGTCCACGGTCTGGAAGTTGGTAGTAGCGAGGGGGCCGGTCAGTTTGGATCACATTGCACGTGCTAACTGTCCGGTCTTCCCTTGCTACTGCCAACTTGCAAACCGCGGACTCCCGTGTGGACGAGATATCCTGACCTTGAAACTGCGCCATTGCCCATCCTTTATGAGGATGACGTGATGGTGTAGCGTATAGTCAGGCGACTCGCGTCTGCTAAACGATTTGGTGCCGCAGGCTCGAGTCCCAGTCTCGGCACGGACTGTGAGCTTCATTAAGTTTTCTTCGATCAATGTATTTCCTCCGTGCGGTCGCATATCTTCTTTCCAAGTTTTTTATTGTGAGAATCCACCAGAACTGTTCACAGCACACCTTGTTTTCACTTGTATCTTCTAGATTTCCCTCACGGTACTTCTAGATAATTCTTTTTCTGTGCCACGTCGATCCTAGCTCTAGAGCACTCCATGCTGACGTGTACATCGACCCTAGTTTTTTTTCTAGAACAGGCAGACACCTGTATAAAAAGATAAGACTGGTTGTAGAAGAGAGTTCAGTTCAGTTCAGTTTTTGTGAGAAAATTGTATTGAGGTCACTGGAATAATGGAAAGAATGGAAAATTGCCTGGAAAGAATGGAAAATTGCCTGGAAAGGTTTCAAACAATGCAATCCATCAGCTTAACATGAAGAACTGCTTCTTCATGCTTACAAGAGACCGTGCCTTGCATGCTGTCACTTGGCTTGCCTATTGGTCGACTGTGTCCAACGCTGTAATTAATAACATGCAATTCCTCTCCTCAAACGTCCTGTCCCAGGTGCCGTGCTGAGGTGTAACTTCCAGTTGCAGAATCACGAAGAGTTGGATGTTCTTCACGGCTGACAAAGAGTGAAGAACCATGGTCCCTCATGCGCAATGAAACTAACGCTATAAATAATTGACGTCATAGATTAAATCCGATAACATGTGGTGCAGGACTGATAAATGGTCGAGCCCGCCGTTTTGGAGGGAATTCGCTGTGATCAAGAACTTGTTGGGGGTTTGCTGGTTTGGCCCTCTTTCGTTCTCCTGGAACTTCAACCTTTTCTCCTTCGTCCCAGTTCGTAGTCGTTGTCGAATTGTGGCAGCAAGATGTCTTCTTCAACTGGGAGACGCTGAAGTTCATAAACGCAGGCAAGTAGGCCTAGGAGTGGCCAGCCTGCGTCGGCTACCCAGCAACTGAGCCACCAGGATCGTTTCCTGAGTCGTTCGCAGTCGACATCTCCACACTCCTCCCGAGCAAGGAGAGATCACCCCCCACATGGGCTCGTACCATCATGGCCCAGGTTGAGGAGCTGAAGATCAAAGTGAGTCGCCCTGGACGCTACCCGTCACCGGGAGAGGCGAGTGACACGGATATGGAGCTCGAACGAACAGCACACAAAGGGCAATACGGATTCAACAAAAAAGTGGCGGGCTACTTCGCAGCGATCCAGAGCAAGCCCTCCCGCGGTGTGGAATTTGCTGAGAAACGTGAGCAGCTTCTACGGGAACGCAACAAATTGATACGTATCGCAGACAGCGAAGGGTGGGATGTCGCCAGTATCTACGTCAAAAAACTACTAGTTGAGTCGGAAGCGGAGAAGAAGCAGCTGAAGGAAGCGTGAGAGGCAGCGGAGGCCAGGAGGAAAGCTGGGAGAGGTCGTACGAGGCAGAAGGCGGATGCAGCCAGAGACGTACGCTGGTGATCGTCCTCAGGGTCGCCTTCTCCAAAACGAGGGTGGCGTACTGAATGGAGGGACGAGCGGCCTTTGTGACTCACGCCAGCCCACTGGTCATCAGTCCTCGCAGCTGCTCTGTTTTGAGTTTGGAAAGCCAGGCCACTTCCGCAGGAACTGTCCTGAGAGGCGCAGAGGTAACGACGAGGCGAGCGTTCGCACAGCCGTTGTCGGCAGTGGAGGTGCCGGACGCTGAGCCGGCGAAGAGCAGGGAAGTGCGAAGTAGTTTGTCTTTGATAGTTCTTGTGTTACTGATGTGAGTGTGCCAAGTAAGGGTGTTAGTACTGCTTGTGTGTCAGAGAGTCACCTGTCGCCAGGTGGCAGTCTGCCTGGGGCGGAGCTAGGAGAGCCCTATGGCTGTTCAAGTGACAGTTTTGAAGGCGGTGAATGTGTTGACGTTGAAAACGAGGATGTGGTGGAGCAAGTGAAGTGGCCTACATTGTGTGGTGAGACTGGGGATGAGGGTGAAGGGTGGGAAGAGGAACATACAAGTTCACCATGCCTGACTGAGTGGGTTGTCGGCCGTCTTAGGAAAAGACTGGATGTATGGCGGGGCATGGGAGCTTTGCCATGGGTGTTGCGAGTGCTGTCAGACGGCTACAAATTACCATTAGGATTCCTAATCAGGTGGTGCTAACTAATCACCGCAGTGCCCACATGCATGAGAGCTTTGTGGACCAGAGTATCGATGAACTGCTTGCATGTGGGTCGGCAAAGAAGGTCAATCACGAAGAGGAGGCAGTTGTGATCAGTCCTTTGGGAGTAGTCGAGGGTCGGAGGTGGCGCTTGATTCTGGATTTGAGGTACTTGAATAAGCACCTTCCAAAATTTCGCTTTAAGTGTGACGGATTAGATTGTTTCATTGAAATGTACTGGCAAGGTGACTGGTTGGTTCGGTTTGATTTGAAGTGTGCGTACCACCACATAGACATCTGGCCGCCACATACAAAATTCCTCAGTTTTCGCTGGAGAGGTAAAGTGTATGTCTTCTGCTCCTTGCTGTTTGGCCTTTCAACTGCGCCGTACTGATTTTACAAGGTGACCCGTGTGTTGATTAAGTGGTGGAGGGGGCATGGTTATAGATGCTTCCTGTTTTGAGATGACGGCTCCTTGGCTCATCAGGAGCGAGAAAAAGCAAGGTTGCAGGGTTCACTGGTGAAGTGGGATATCTTCCGCTGCGGTTTTCTGTTGAGTGACCCGAAGTGCTCCTGGAATCCACAGCAATGTGTTGAAGCCTTAGGTACCTTGCCGACATGGCTGAGGGCATGCTTCGGATCCCAGAGCGGCGGTTGACCAAACTTGATGAGGTGCTGCAGCTGGTTTGGCGATCACGTTGATCTGTAAGAGCTGGTCTGTTGCGGCAATCGTGGGCCATGTACTGTCAATGAGATTGGCATTGGGGCCAGTGGCTCGGCTGTGGACGCGCAACCTCTACCATGCGATAGCACAGGCACCACACTATGGGGCACATGTGCATGTAGATAGTGAGGCATTCAGAGAAGTAATACTTTGGAAAGACCATTTTTCAAAGCCTGTGGCATTCCCTACATGGACTGTGGCTGCTCAAGAAGAGGTCGTTTTGTATTCAGATGCCAGCAATGTTGCATGGGCAGGGCACTTTCAGTTACAAGGGGGCGTTGTTCAGGCGCATGGAAACTGGCTAACAGAGGAGCAAGGTCCCAGGAAAAGCTCTACTTGGAGAGAGCTCCGAGCGGTTCGGTGCTTGGTCCAGTCAGCGACAAAGTTCCTTCAGGGAGAACATGTGTCCCACAGAACAGACAACCAGAACGTGGAATGGATCCTGCGTAATGGGAGCCGCGTGAAAGAGCTGCAGGGAGAAGCAGTGGAAGTTTATGATATATGTACAAAGCACTTCATTTGGTTGGAGTTGGTGTGGCCGGGATTCCCCGAGGACAAAATCAGTAGGCGGATTGCATGTCAAGGTGGGTATTCCAGGATGACTATTTCCTAGATCCAGAGGTCATTAGTACTCTGGACGATTTGTGGGGTCCACATAGCGTGGACTGGTTTGCCAGTCAATTGTCTGCCCAGATTCCACGATTTTACTCCCAAGTTTGGTTTCCAGGGTGTCAAGGGGTGGATGCCTTTACTGCTATGTGGCAAGAAAGGAAAGCATGGCTGTTCCTTATCTGATCTCCAGGGTCATTGCACACGTTAGAAAATGAAGAGGAGGGCACATTGGTTGTTCCGCACTGACCCTTGCAGCGATAGTGGCCGGCTCTGGCACCCGACGGCAATATCCCTGCTTGGTTTATAGTAGACTGGGTCGATTTGCCGATGGTTGAGGGCCTCTTTAGGCCATGTGGGGCAATTGGTAACTGCTTCGCGAATGGTACGCTTACGAGTCGGGTTCTGGCACTGAAGATTTGCTGTGCGAAGGACAGGCAGCACAGGCGATAAGCACAAGTACGGTCGTTTGAGGAACCCAGGTGTCTAGCCAGGATGATGAAGATCAAGCTGCAAGCGAGCCAGTCTCGGCAGGGCAGGGTGATGTACCGCTGCTAGGGAGCAGGGCCGGGCAATGTCCCGCTGCGAGGGAGCAGGGCCGGGCGATGTCCCGCTGCGAGGGAGCAGGGCCGGGCGATGTCCCGCTGTGAGGGAGCAGGGCCGGGCGATGTCCCGCTGCGAGGGAGCAGGGCCGGTCGATGTCCCGCTGCGAGGGAGCAGGGCCGGTCGATGTCCCGCTGCGAGGGAGCAGGGCCGGGCGATGTCCCGCTGCTAGGGAGCAGGGCCGGGCGATGTCCCGCTGCTAGGGAGCAGGGCCGGGCGATGTCCCGCTGATAGGGAGCAGGGCCGGGTGATGTCCCACTGCTTGGGGCTTACAGGGCCGGGTTTTGTCCCGCTGGTCAGGTTGGCAGGGCCAGGTGGTGTCCCGCTGTCAAAGAGAGGGGGAGGTGCCCACTATGGAGAGACAGGGCCAGGCAGACTGCTGGTTGTACGGTTGACCCTAGTGGGGTTAGAACTGCGTGGTCAAGAGAGAGTTTGACCGTTTTTCCCACTGTAGGGCAACCTGGAGTGGCGCTTACATCACACTTCAGAGCCAGCTGGCTGTTGCCAGCAATAAAATATGTACATGAGCACTTTGGTGCCGACAATGAAGAACTTAAGAACAATGATCCTTCTAGTATTGATAATTGTTATTGCTGTTGGGGCAATGATTAAGTGCAGTGTGTTTGTTGGCTTGACATTTATGAATGAGGACACTGGTCCCTGCATGGGATGCTGCTCTGGACCTGCCTCCTTTCTTCAAGGCAAATTGTGCTTTTTTCTTTAGCTGACGTTGATATGGCACTTCCCTGCTAGGTTACACCTGGTTGTCCTCATGGTGTCACATGTGATTGGGGGGTGAAGTTGAGGGGGAAGAGGGAAGGTGCGTGTGGAATACCGTGATTCGGGCCGGGAGTATATTCCCCGAAGCCGCAGACGGGTCTCCTGGCTTAGATCTGACACAGGTGGTGAACGTTCGCTGTGATTTTTTTGCTTAGAACTATTGCCTCATCTACCCGAGCGGAAAGAGTTTAAGGATTCCCATCCCCAGGTGTCAGAGGCGGTGCACCAGCTACCTGGTGTAATGGTGTCGGACAGGGTGGCGTCAACTGTGACCAAGTATGCGGCTGCCTTCCAGCGGTGGAGCACATGGGCAGGAGAGCATCAGGTGCGACATCTACCGGCAGAGCCAGTGGGGGTTGCCGTCTACTTGTTGTTCCTCGCGTCCAATGCACAGTCACCCAGTCCCATCAAGGCGGCTGTGTATGCGATTGACTGGGCCCACAATAAAGCAGGGCTACCAGGCCCGTGCCAGCATCATGTGCGCCGACAAACGGCAGATGCACTGATTCGCGACCTGTCTCGTCCAGCAAAGAAGATGAGCCCATTAGCCCCTGAAGATCTTCTTCAGTTGGCGGAAGACAAGAGTGCAGCTTGGCCAATCTTCAGTTGTTGTGCTTAAATCACTCTAGGGTTTCGAGGGTTTCTCCGCTGGAATGATTTGAGCCAGTTGACCATCGATGATGTGAGCATTTCATCAGAGTACCTCTCAGTTTTCCTGGAGGGAAGGAAGACAGACCAGTTCCGCGAAGGGCACGTGATCCCAATAGCGCGCTCTGAACAGAGGTCCTGTGCAATGCTGTGGCTAGAATGGTTCTTACCAGAAGGAGGACACATGGCACATGCCCCCCTGTTCGGTAAGGTGCGACAAGGAAAGAGTTCAGCTTGCATCAGGGATCACATGCATGACCTATTCTTGCGCTCAAGAGTGGATGAAAAAGATGTTGGAGGCGGTGGGCCTTGACTCGGCCAAGTACTGCCTGCACAGCTTACGCTCTGGTGGGGCCTCAGCAGCACTGAGTTCCCCAAGCATTCCAGCAGGTTTGGTCCAGCGACATGGCGGTTGGTGTCGCATAGAGAGCATATGGAAGGATATGTCGAAGAGACTCTGGACAACCTACCGGCTGTGTCAAGACACGTGGACTTCTCAACACGTTAACTATGCTCTGTCGGTCGCAGGCCTACCGCCACTGCTGCTGACTTGTGCCTGGTGGGTGGTGATGTGGAATGAAGCATGAGGGACCTGACATTCGGGAAACATGAGTAAAATACTACCTTTTCTAAACCTCCGCAGGATAGGAAAGTCACAGCTACAACTCTCTATTCGGCTCCAGCCTGAAAACGATCTTTGACAAGCGAAAAAGAGGGATCGTTCTTTTTCTAGTTTGTAGTCAAGATATTGTGACCAGGCTTTTAAGAGGTAAGAGCGAAGAAAAGAAGAGAGGGTTTTACTGAACTTCGGGGACGGATGTTTTATCCGTTGCCTGAAGCATGCAGTCAGACCGTACATTTGTTGGGCTCTCTGTCGCTGTGTTGTCGGAAAACTGTTATTGCGGCTAAACGCAGCTACCCTGCGCTGCGGCAGGTGCGAACTGGAACCTCATGTTTGCCACGAGCTTCACTGTAGGTTTGTTCTGGATTTCAATAACAAATGCACGCCCGAAACTAAGCTTAATCCCGGCTGCAGAAAAACTTACTTCAGCTAGACATTATGAAAAACGTTGTGAAAAAAATAAAACGCGTTACCTTCATCACTGGTACCGCGGGAACGTGGCCAGACAGGTGAAGGTACCGACTTGGATGGGCTCTGTCCGGCCTGCAGCAGCCTCACAGAACTGCCAAACTCTTCAGCGCTGCTTCCCATTCCATCAGAGCCAGGGGTTGATCCCCTGGCTTCGCTAGTTTCTGAACTGACAGTCTCCTCGTTATGCCCGCTGGGGTGCTCACTCGTGCTGCTGGTGGTACCACGTTCTGCAGTTCCTTGACAAGAAGAAGATCCATGGCAAACACAATCAGTTTTCCTGGCAGTACTGGAGAAAAAATAATAACTGAGTTGGATCTCTCCAAACATGCCCCTGTCAATGGTGAAAACAGGCCGATATATTGGCTAGTTGTTCGTAGCCAAGAAAAAGAAAGGGGATTAATGTCGTTTCGGCACTGAGGGGAAAAATTGCCCACTTCGCTCGGAGAGACTGCTGCTAAATCGATTATTGAACGCTTGAATCTTAACGAATGCGGAAGACTGAGGAAAACGTCGGTAAGGACCCGAGTTTTCGGAGACGGAAAAGAAACCTCGGTGACACATGGAGTGTTTGAGAACTGAAAGAATTCTCGAGGAAACGACTAGGAAGGTTGGCAGGTTGAAAGTCGGGATTGTCAGGTAGAGAGATCTGTAGCTAGAGCGTGGTGGGTGCTTGCTGTAGCTAGTCAAAACATATTTTGGTCAGATTGTTTACTTCGAGAGCGAATGACTCAATACCGTGCCGCGATAAGAAACCGGGAATACACACCCGTTGGCCACTTCGGGCAACCTGGCCATGTGCCTTTTGTGCGGGTGCTGGAATCCGCACCGACAGAGGTCGTGCAACGCAGGGTATAGTTGAGGCAGCTTGGATCCGACACCTTAGGCAGGTCGGATCTCCAGTTGTTCAGGAGCTCTCTTCATCGATAAATGCTTCGAAAAACCAAGGTATTTTCGCACATACTTCTCCTCTTCTATATTCCTTTTGAATACACTCCAAAAGCCAGATGACCACGGCCAGATAATACGGCGAGAGAATCTTTGTGCATCGCGGATACGGTCCTAAAAGTCCTAAAATTCCCCGGGAAGCGGTCAAAACCCACTTTCATCTTGTCCAGCAAATTGGTGTTATGGACACATCATGGCACGTTGGGATATCATGCTTCCTGCAGGAAGTTCGGTGACCCTCAATTCCCCAGGAAAATAAGGCCCAAAAAAACACTGTGAGGAAATGTCACGCACGAGTGATCACTATCTCCTGCGTTGGCGCATGGCGCTGACGGCCCGGCCTACATCAAACCGGTGTCAGTGGGCATTGCGTAAAGTGTGTAAGGCACGCCACGATTTTCAGCACTGACGTTTTTTGCTCCTCAGCGGCATGCAGACACAGGATAAAGCAAGCCAAACTGCACTTTTTTTTTCAACTTCCGAGACACATACCCCTACCCCATTATCCGCCCTGCTTGTTTTTCTTATTCCTGAACCACCAGATTCTAACCTGCGATGAAACGGCGCCTGACCGAAATCCCGGTATGAATTGCTTACACCAACCCACCTACTCCCATGCACCTGCTTAGTCTGAGCAATTCACAACGGGATTTCCGCTCGGCTAAGCGCTGGCGTGGCAGGTTTAATGGTTCAATTTCTTCCCGGGGTACTGATGATTTCAGTTTTACGTAACACACTGTTGATCTGGAGTAGTATTTTGACGACGGCTACTCTTTTCCCACTAAAGAGAAAGAAAGAAACCACTCCAGCCAATTGCAAGCAAAGATACAACAGAAGACGATTGGCCAAAGTGGACAGGAATTGATGAAGATATCTAAGTGGACAGACAATGGTGAAGATATATAACGCTCCCTCTTACGTCTACTCCTCTTCGTGATTAGTGACGTACCTTTTTCAGACAAGCTGTCTTCTATGAACGATGATGTGGGAGATTGTTCGGCCGCAAAACGGAACGCGATGGGCTCATTCCAATCCCGACTGGGCTCCACATCCTCGTCGGTGAAATGACCGAAAGTGTTTTTCGAGCGTGGATCACGCTCCACTTCTTCAAGACTGGGTCCGGGCGACTCCAACGTTATGCCAGAGATCGGACTTGTACCAGGTGATTCGAGACCTTGAGCCATCACAGGAACTTGAAGGAAGTTGGTGGCTCGAGCCAGAGTAAGAAGTGAAGAACATACATGCAGGTGAAGACAGACAGTGCGAGAGGGACAGAGAGAAACAACTTTGAAAACTTTTACCCGGTCCTATTTATTTCTGTCGGGCTGAGTTGGGCTCGTGGCAGCCTGACCTATCACGACCCAGATAGACGCAATAACAAGTAGTCTCAAAGATGAGAATATTTGGGGTCGGGGCTGGGAAGATTGGTCCTGTCTAGAAGCTAGCCACGAGTCATGTCAACTTCCAATTATCTCGAATTTCTTACATTCGGTGTGTCATGTTAGCGGTTCTGGTCCGGTCACACCACGTATCAGCTGTCATTCTAACCATGTCTTGCCGACGGCCTTGCCGACGGCTAAACGGCATACCCTCGCTCCAGCAGTGTGAACCGAACGCGACTCCGTACAGTACAGTGCTGCATTTCCGACACCACGCACCATCGCAATTCAATCAAACCGCAAGTGTCTATTTCAACGGCATCATTATGCATGCTTGGGCGGTGCGGTTTCGCATCTCTCTCTTCGATCAATAGCAAAGCGCGCCACCACCAGCCGGCCGGCGAAGCGAGCTTGGCGTTCGTCTGGCTAGGCTCGTCTACATCGTTGGTAACTGGTGTAATGCAGGGCCGGGAGAGCGGGCACGGCGGCTTAAACATGGCCGCCATCCGTGAAGCTACGCACTACAGCGTGCAAGAGAAATAGTGCCAGCCCTCCGTATGTCAAAAGAATAGCGAACAGTGGCGTCCGTTTATTTCGACAAGAAAGGGCCACGGGGCATGCTGGCAAAATGGAAGCTATAGCCGAGACGTCAGCTGAGGCCATGGTCGATGGCGCGCGATGGGTGATCATAAGGTGACACTTCCCGAAAGGGTCCCGCGATGCAGCCTTATGAAGCCGATAGAGTGTGGGGCCCGTGCTTGTGCCCGAGCGCGCGGCTGCAAGCAGGCGCTTACTAATGCTGCCATATCCGCAACTTCCTGGTTCGCGCTATATATGCATATCCGCAACTTCCTGGTTCGCGCTATATATGCTTATCCGCAACTTCCTGGTTCGTACTAAGGCTAAGTGAGAGTAAGCCCAGCCAATCCACCCGCACCACTCCCAGAGACAAGCTGGCCGAAGCCCGGGGCACTTTTCCCCGCAAGATGCCCCGTTGCAAGACATGTAACATGATTGCTCCATCTCAGTCCGTCCAGGACACGTGGCTAGCAACATCGGCACACCCCCTTCACAGGCAGCAAGTGTACACGCGCCTGCCCTCCTCTTTAGTGTACAGCATAAGTTGCTCCGCCTGTGATGCCGTCTGCGTCGGTGAAACAGATTGTTTACTTCGAGAGCGAATGACTCAATACCGTGCCGCGATAAGAAACCGGGAATACGCACCCGTTGGCCACTTCGGGCAACCTGGCCATGTGCCTTTTGTGCGGGTGCTGGAATCCGCCCCGACAGAGGTCGTGCAACGCAGGGTATAGTTGAGGCAGCTTGGATCCGACACCTTAGGCAGGTGCCATCTTGCACGCTACTGAACCGGGACAATGGCGCGGACATTCTTACCCTAGCCTAAGCCTGGCGACACTCACTTTTCTTTTCTTATCACCTCTTTCAATTCCTCGTGCCTTTTGCTCACTTTTTCGCACCTGGTCTCACTTTGTTCCACACACGCATGCTTAAAAAGTCATTCCCGCTTCTCTTTTCTTTGTGTAGAACCCGAAGAAGCCCGGAGGGCGAAACGTCGTTCTTTCCTTTCCTTCCTTGTTCTGTTCCTTTCTTTTCCTCCCAATAAAATCAAATACATGCATGTGTAGTGTCGGCGCCATCGACATCGTCGTGGGCATCAACCGCCGCCCGTCAACTTCGAATTCAGCTGTTCAGGCCAGGACTCACGTGCACGTGGGACGTATTTACGTGAGGGTATATCATGTATATTTTGAAAGCTCCACACGTGCACTCGCGCCTGGCCTGATCGGCCGTGCCTTCGCGCGTGTCCGCCGTGTGCATTGTACACTGTGGTCGTCGATCATGGGTGATGACTGTGATGGATGGAGGCTGCTCCCAACGAAAGACGAAGCCGCGCTTCTTCGGCAGTCCTTTGGTACATGTAATCGTTTCCTTAGCTTTCCCCAGGTTCGTCCTTGCGATGATGGAAGGAGAATTACCTGCCATTGAAATTCCTCTCCCAGCTGAGGAGTACCCGGAGCTAGCAGTAGTTCCAGTGGTGGAGCCACCGGTTTACGAAAACCAGAGAAGGCGAGATCTCCGATATTTGTGCATGCTTATCCCAAAAAACTGAAATGAACAATACACATGCACAGCTTTGCACACAGGAGGCTCCAACCAGCCACCAGTATAAAGCTTCAACAGTCTATTATTCGGACAGCCATTTAAACCATCCTATACCCGATGAAAATGTTTAGAATAAACATAATTATATACGATATCGACAAAACCTATTATAAATATACACAATATATTATAATTATACATGATATCGATCGAAGTCTTCTGATATATCAGAAATGGAATGGATTATCGGGATCGTATCGCATCGTTTCGAATGAAAAAAAATGAATATTTGATTTTTTACCAGCCGATATGCCAGGTCTAGTTTCACCTCGCCTGTGTCATCGATACTGACAGGCAACGCGATCCGACCGAGCGACGTGGGAGATCATCCTCAATGCCTGGAGGCTGCAGTGGCCAGGAGCGCTTCACTGAGGTGTTTTCCCCAGAAGGCGCTTTCAGGGTACACACAAGTTAGATATTAGGTGTTTTTCCCAGCGTGGAGAAAAATTAATGGTCTCTAAAATGTACATTAGTTAGCCCGACATGGCTGCCTACGGTAGAGCAATCTTTTATAAAAAAAAACTGTGGCTAATGTGTTGATCAGGAAGTAGAGCAGCGGAGGAGTTTTTTCACACACCGTCAGAAAATCGGAAAAAAAGGAGGCGTTTTCCTGGCCTTGCCACAGCTGACGGAAAGTCACTGAAATGTAGATAAGTTAGCAGGAATAGTAGTTTTCCTGACATTGCAGTTAGAAAAAGGAAACATCATTTATGTATTTTGTATCGTCGTGAAATGCTCTCCGCAGTGACGCAAGGAGGGAGCGGACAGCCCATGAAAGACACTCCTGTGACTTTTGTGGTGCACACAATCGGGCCGACCTTGTTGGACGGCCATCTAAGGAAAAAGGCCTCTGTCGATCGATGTGGTTGAGCTGCACAAACAACTTGGCGTAATATTATCCGCAAATCTCCGATGGACTGGGCACCTCAAAGAGATGCTTCGAAAAGGCAGACAACGAGCTGGCCTGTTACGTCATATGTTTCACGACTTGCCCCCGCACATTTCTTCCGAGCTGTATCTGACACATGTGCGCTGTCCTGCCTAATTTGACATCCCCCCGGATTTGACTACCCCCAGTCAAATTCGGCAGCCGCGGCTCTGCCTAATCTGACTGGGGGATGCTAAACTAGGCAACCG
>JAOWAR010188737.1:0-15666 GCA_028571005.1 Clathrina lutea | reverse complement strand
GGCTCTGATAAAGGCAGAAGAAACATGCTTTCAAGAGCAAGAGAGAGAGAGAGAGAGAGAGAGAGAGAGAGAGTAGAGAGAGAGAGAGAGAGAGAGAGAGAGAGAGACAGAGAGAGAGAGAGAGAGAAAGCCAAGAGAGGATCCAATAAGGAAAAGGGCTACCATAAAAGGCTTCCAGAACCTATCTTCCCTCTTCAGCATCATTTTTATTTGCAATATTTCGGCAACGGGTTCCCCTGCCTTACCGAAATGCTGCAGCTAAAGAAATTACGCTGGAGAGACAAGAAAGGTTCTGGAAATTATCGGTCCCAGCAAGACTGACTAGTCCGTGGTAAACTTTCAAAATTTCCTCTAAGCTCCTCTTCTTCTTAATTTCTCAATTCATATACACGCATCTAGTGTTGTAACGGGGCAACATGCTTTCGGCTATCGGGTATAGGGTAGCAATTTTTGGGTTGCACAGGTACTCATTCGAGTAATTCCCAATCAAAGACCACACCCGTAACTTCCACTTGTAAATAGTAGCTAACCATTGTCAACCACGCTAGCCAATACCATAGTAATTAGAATTAGGTAGATGATATTGAATGAGGTGTAGATAGCAAGTAAGAGTATGGTAGATTTGAGAGAAAGATCAGGCAGCAAATTCTACACAGACTTCCTGTTCTTGTGCAGAAACTGCATGGAGAGTCTGACAAGTAATTGATCTGAGCCAATTTATCATTTTTTGTAAGAGCCCGTAACGTTTCTGTTCTGCTTGTTTTAGAAGCTTTGTACGTCAAAAAGATTAACCCAGACTTCTGTAAGCAAATAGAGTTTGTTATACGTCTTGACTTGTTCCCTTGGCAATAATTGCTGAAACCCACACGTACCACAGTTCATGCTGAAACCCACATGCACCACAGCTCATGCTGAAACCCAGATGCACCACAGTTCATGCTGAAACCCACATGCACCACAGTTCATGCTGAAACCCACATGCACCACAGTTCATGCTGAAACCCACATGCACCACAGTTCATGTTGAAACCCACATGACCACAGTTCATGCTGAAGCCCACATGCACCACAGTTCATGTTGAAACCCACATGCACCACAGTTCATGTTGAAGCCCACATGCACCACAGTTCATGCTGAAACCCCCATGCACCACAGTTCATGCTGAAATCCACATGCACCACAGTTCATGATGAAACCAACATGCACCACAGTTCATGCTGAAACCCCCATGCACCACAGTTCATGTTGAAACCCACATGCACCACAGTTCATGTTGAAACCCTCATGCACCACAGTTCATGCTGAAACCCACATGCACCACAGTTCATGTTGAAACCCACGTGCACCACAGTTCATACTGATACCCACATGCACCACAGTTCATGCTGAAACCCACATGCACCACAGTTCATACTCATGATATCCACATGCACCACAGTTCATGCTGAAACCCACATGCACCACAGTTCATACTGATACCCACATGCACCACAGTTCATGCTGAAACCCACATGCACCACAGTTAATGCTGAAACCCACATGCACCACAGTTCATACTGATACCCACATGCACCACAGTTCATGCGCTCAGTTTTCTTACTCACCTGCACTCACTTCCTACTGATCAACTAGCATGACTCTTTCTCACGTTTTGTTCTTACACACTCCTCTCTCACACAATCAAGTTTTCCTTTTTCGCCCTCTTACACTCACCTTGTATTTGGACATAGATAGCCATGCACAGATAGCCATGCACAGATAGCACACAGATAGCCATGCACGGGAATAACAACCATGGCTCTGTCTTCAGTGTTCCGAGTCGTTTCCGTGAGGTCGCTGATGAGACGCTATGGCCTTGTCACTGTGAACAACATGCGAGGCACTTTTTGTTTGTGAGGAGTTCTGTCCACAATGGTCTCAGGAGAGCATGATAGCGTGTTGGATATACGTGAAAGAGATCACGCATAGACTGGGGCGAATGTGATATGCACTGAGCAAAATTATTACCATCATGCACTGCGAGCTTACCATGGGCAATAGCACCGAGCTGTGGCTGTTCAATGCTGCATGTGCCCTCTGATCTGGTATCCGTGGAATTGAGGCAGCCAGTGTTGTGGCCGAAAAGAAATATAGGCTTATTACCTAAACAGGTAAATTTTTCGTCATTTACTACCCGTTTAGCCAAAAAAATTCGGTCATTTATGACGGGTACCTGACTACCCGATCACAACGCACATGAGGATCTGAAACCAAATTATTTATACCACCAGGTCAAATTATTAATAGCATTGGGTTGAAATTTCCTCACTAATAACACGGGTTTGACAAACATGCAGGCAATGCATGCCAACATCTGGATTTTGCACATTGCACAATCAAGTCTTTTCTTTTCTTTTGAAAAACTGGACATTTCACCAGCTTTGTTGCTGGCTTCATCAAAACTGTTTAATTTGAATTCTATGGGAAAGCAGGTATGAAATGTCTAGTGTCAAAATGTCTTCTTCGCAAAACTGTGACTTTTGATGAAGCCAGCGGCAATTGCAAATTGCTGGTGAAACGTTGAGTTTCAAAACGAAACTTTTGCAGAGGAGAATTGCAGGAAGGATGTTTTCCAGTTACGTCCCAGTCAGAGACAAACATAAACAAAATCAAGACATTGCATTGTGCGTGGCTGTGTGCTCAAGTGCTTACGCATCTTTCAGTTGATCCACACCTGCGTGTGGAAAGCTGCACTGTAGTGAGGCCGGCATCCACAATGCAACAACGTGGATGACTTTTGCTCCTACTGTTTTACCTTTAAATATGCCGTCACTGCTTTGATTGGCACTTCCACATGTGCCAGTCCATGGCCATACATTTAACAGCTCAACTTGAGTGTCCGCAACTTGGGAATTGGGATTGATTGCACTGAAAGGTCGATCAGAGCACAGTACAACTGTCTACATGCAAACCTCACTGTAGTGTACCGGCAGCGTTCAGGACGCAGCATCATGGATGTGCATCATATAGAAGTTAAAAAAAAAATAATAATAAAAAAAAAACATGCACTTGAGTGCACGGCTGCCGACGTTAGCTAATGTCTTAATCTGTAATTCCGAATCAAGATCAGTTGATAAGTTGTTACAGTATAAATAAGCCATGCCCAATCTGTCCCGGGCTATTTGGCTTTCAAAATCCTGGAGGGGGCCTGTATGGGCCCGCACATCCATAACTTCCCAATACAAGCCAGCAGGGCCATCTGACGGAGAAGCAATTGTTTGACCCTCATAAGTAGAACACTCATCAAGCTTGGCAGTTCTATCCTTGACATCTACAAGGAGACAGGGTGATGAACTCTGATGGCGAGCAATTTGACGGACGTTTGCCTGATATTTATCACGCACACTTGATCCAATCAAATACCGAGCAAGCCAGTCTATCACAAACAGCTGTCTGTCACTTGTCGAAAGTTGATTTTTATCAAAGCGAAAGCTCGATGATGGAAAGGAAAGCTCGATTGATGGATCCCTGAGGTTTGTCACGCACACGAATCGATGTTCTCGACGTGCCATTTTAGAATGGTTGCTGTCACAATAGAGAAGACTGCAGGGGTTCGAAATTGAACTAAATCTGTCCAAAACAAGAAAAAAAATTGAAAAACTTTTTCACCTTCTTCTTGAATTGTATATTTTGAAAAAAAAAAAAAACGCTATCTTCTCAGGTCACAGCTTGGGAAATTTCGAACAACGTTTCGGCCGAGCTGTGCCTGCCTTCATCAGGTTCTGAATAGCTTTCCCTCTTTGAAACGGCGATCAAAGAAGGAAAGTTATTCAGAACCTGATGAAAGCAGGCACAGCTCAAGCTGAAACATTGTTCGAAATTTGCCGAGCTGTGACCTGAGGAGGAGAGAGTTTTTCCAAATATATTATGTGGACAGAACTTTTTCTGTCATTGGCCTGGTGAAGCTATTTATCATGGTTTGACGATACAAGTGAATGTGTACATGGGACGGTGGAAGATTGAACCAAGCTTGAAGCAGATTTCGCTGGGCATTTCATCCGAGGATGTACATGTGAAGAGGAGGAAAAAGGAAGCGCAAACTGTCATCATGACCATTTAGTGCTCACTTTGCAACACAAAAAATCACATCACTCTGCTGATACTACAAGTGATCTGACTGTGCATGTGATACTGTGATTGGATGGAAATGTGAAAATATGGAGCATGACAATATGCAGGAAGGAAAACTTCCCCCAGAACAAACTAAAACTTATCCCTTGTCAACAATAGGACAACAGAGAGAGAGAGAGAGAGAGAGAGAGAGCAAGAGAGGTGGAAGAGAAAGAGTGAGAGAAGAGAAAGACAGACATCTAGGCAGCTTCTTTCATGCAATCTTCAAGTTCCTGCATGAGATAGAGGCATTTCTCATCTTGCCATGGCAACGTGACACACTGGACTGTGACGGGCAGGCCTGTCGTGCCTGCTGATAGCTGCAAGAAGAGAAGGGAAAAGATAAGGAATGACACGGACAGAAGGACGGATACCGTAGGGAGGTAAGTCAGATGAACGGATGAGAACACGCAGCGTCATTAAAAACAAGGTGCAATGGCAAGGATGCTTCCAACTTGTGCTACATTGAACTCCAACCACAAAATTCAAAAAGCCAAACTCCTTGACTGTTGGTATTTTATGAAAAACAAATGGCTTGAATGATTGAAGCTGACAAGAAAATGGCTGCAGTGACTGCAGCCTCAAAATCTGTTGCGATCCACATCTCTCTGTCTTAATGTGACAGCCTTTATCAGACGCCGGAATTGTTCTTACCCTGACAACGAGCTTGTCCCAGTAGTTGTCTTGCGGATGGTCACGGAGGTTGGCTTCGTCCTCAGCTGTAACCTTGGTAACAGGGACAATGCCAGCCGGGTAGTTCAGAAGATTGAAGAGCATCGTGTAAGAGAAGGTTGCTGTGAGTGGCCATTACAAAAAAAAACAAAAAAAAAAACAAGACTGTTAGCCAATTGGTAAGTCGTATAGAGCTCATTCCCTTTCCCGTCCACAACACAAGGACTAATCTATCATTGGTTCATGATGACGTTTCGAACTCTTCGGTTCCTTCATCTGATCAATGTCGGACAGGACTGAAAACTTCAAAGAGAATTCTTGAGGGATCCTGACTGGGTTTTAACTGCCATCAACAAGTTCTAGGCCATATATTGGATAGTCTTCTGTTCCCTGTGGATAGGTTTGACTGACGAAGCCAATGGCATAGTTGGCGAAATGTTTCTGAAAGCTTGACGTTATTTTGAAGACTGGTGAGCTGGGAATTAGTGATGGAAGGATGAAAATTTCAACTTTGGACGTCATCTTGAAGACCTGACAAGGCACCTTGAGCGGTGAGGCTACCAGCAATCAGCAACAAGACAGGACATTAAACAGGCCAAGTCCATGCCTCAACCTGATGCCTTGAAGCCCAGAAAGAAACAACACGAGGACGTGGTACCGCCAGTGGTAACATGCATGATACCATCCACATCTGCTCTCTTTACGGAAAGTTCTTGGGTGTCACAACATTTTAAGAACAGAACTCCTTAAAAATGCTATTCGGAAAGAGCACTGGGTCGCTTTTTGGCGTCAAAAAAGCCTGCAGGATACTTTAAGTCGAGGCGAATGTGGCAGTCCAAGCAGGCATAGCTAATAGATGGAGGGGCAACAGAAGGTGTAGCGGTGGAGGCTGAAAAATATGCCCATCCCTCCCAGAGGTTTCAGAAATAAACAGCCCTTACACCGGCCAAACTCACAAGGTCCCAGGATCCGCAACCTGCAAGTCATCTAACATTGTTTACGCCATTTAGTGTAAATGACGTGGTTTGCAGCACATTGGAGAAACTGAGCAGGCCCTACAACTGCCTTAACAGTCATCGATCGAACATACAATGGGGGGGAGAGGGGGGAACCACTGCGGCTGACCATTTCTGCTCTAGTGAACATGCCCTAAGCGACCTCAGTGTGATAGCAGCTGACCAGCTCCCCCAAATCACGCCATTCCGTGAAAGAGTCGGTTCCATACAAGTGATGGAAAACAACTTTAGTGTTCGCCTGGAATGGGAGGTCTTGTTTGAGGTTACCCAGATTTCTGTTTTAACGAAGTGGTCAGTAAGTCAGATGAATAGACGGGCAGGCAGACAAAAAGAATCTAGCCCAAAACTGTCATCCTCTAAACTAAGCTGCTTGCGGTCCCTTCAGTTTCCTTGGAAATTGACTCTTTCTACTTTTTAATCATCAACCCTTGGCCATTTCTTGGGATGAGCTGTGTGACAAAAAACGCAACTTATCAGAAAAGAGCAAGGTCAACATAAAATGCCCGTGACGCTGGAGACGCACCTACACAATTAGCATGTTGGTGGTAACCCACACAATTAGCATGTTCGTGGCAACCACACAATTAGCATGTTGGTGACAACCACACAATTAGCATGTTGGATGTAACCACACAATCAGCATGTCGGTGGTCAGCACACAATTCGAATGTTGATGGTAACCCCACAATAAACATGTCGGTGGTCAGCACACGATTAGCATGTTGGTGGTAACCCCACAATAAACATGTTGGTGGTAACCACACAATCAGCAAGTTGGAGTTAACCACACAATTAGCATGTTGGTGGTAAGCACACAATAAGCATGTTGGTGGTAACCACACAATTAGCATGTTGGTGGTAAGCAATAAATACTTCTGACCACACCAAACAGCTTGAGGATAAAACAGTACGCTGAGCAGCACACGTGAGAACAGAGGAAGAGATGTGACCGTGCGGAGGAAATAAATCGAAGAAAGGAACACGATAAATGCTCAACTCCGTGCTGAGACCAGGAAACGAACCTGCGGCAACAAATCGCCTAGATGAGAGTCACCTTACTGTCCACCACGCTGCTAAGGATGACGTGATAGTGTAGCGGACAGTAAAGTGACTCTCGTCTGCCAGGCAATTTGACACTTGAGAACGACTCAAAAGCTACCCAGCCTATAATCCCTCCCCCTCCAACAGCAAACTCCTCCACTGTCCCTCCCTTGTCCACTCACGTAAGATATATCCACTGTAGCCGAGGGGAGGAGGACCCATGGCGTGAGGAGGACAAATCACACCGTCCAAACCGTTCTCCTTCCACGCACTGGTGAACTCGTTGATATAATCCTGTTGTTTCCAAGGTAAATACCACCAAGATACCATCCAAGTTAAAGTATATAATAAAAACAATCACTTCACACAGATGCCGCTGAATAGAATACAGGGCATTGCACACAGATGTTGCTGAATAGAATACAGGGTATTGCACACAGATGCCGCTGAATAGAATACAGGGTATTGCACACAGATGCCGCTGAATAGAATACAGGGCATCGCACACAGATGCCGCTGAATAGAATACAGGGCATCGCACACAGATGCCGCTGAATAGAATACAGGGCATTGCACACAGATGTTGCTGAATAGAATACAGGGCATTGCACACAGCCGCTGCTGAATAGAATACAGGGCATTGCCAATGCACAAACACAGGTGTAACGGTTCGCATGGCTCAATGTAGCTGTTGCCATGGTACTTTGCGAACCAGCCAGTCCTCCCTCATAAACGCATACAACTGCTGTGTGTGCTCACGATTATATCAACTCACAAGAACTATGAACTATGACCTATGACCTTTAGACTCACTTGTCTTTGTTTGCACTGCTGCCAGAAATCAGCAACGGATCTGGAAAGAGCAGAGAAGACGCAGCTGGTCAGGGTCTTGATACGAATGAAAGTTTAAAAAAAGGTTGCTGGACAAAGAGATTGAGAGATTCTTGGACACGGAGAAGAAAGCTGGACAAAGAGATTGAAAAAATACTGGCTACCACTGGATAAGGCGAGACATCCAAGGCATTGTCGTGGAAACACATTTCAATCAAGACTGATGAGCACACATATACTGTAGTGATGAAAATATGATTTTTCCTCTTGGGTTGACAAACGCTTGTCCGTACACAAGATCAATGGCCGTGAAGCCATGGCCACGTACACAGACATTTTTATACTTTACTGTGACAACCAGGTTAAAGTAACTCACTTGTCTAACTTTCACTCACTCTCTCTCTCTCTCTCTCTCTCTCTCTCTCTCTCTCGCTCAAACACACACGCGCACATGCAAACAAATACATACATACACACACACGCCCACAAACCTTTCTTTCGACTGACAGAGAGTGGAGGCCGATCGAGGCCACTAAAAAGGCAGAGACAATAACACATTAAGAACGAAAGAAAACCAAAGAACCTAACATAGACGTCAGGTCAAAAATGCAGAAAGCAAGCACGAAACTCAGCTTATATCGTGCTGGTATAAGATGACTGATGTCAAGACAACAACAAAAGAAAACCCTCCACAACAAGCTCGCAACATTTTTTTTCTTCTGTACAACATGCTGCCATTATGACCTTCCCTCGCAACATTTTATTTCTTGTGTACAACATGCTGCTATTATGACCTTCCCTCGCTGAATAGAGTGCAGTTGACAAAAATCATCTGGGAGCAATATCGGCTCGATGATATTGTACAAGACAGTGTGATCCTCCAGAGAACAAAATCAACTCGCTTATGAAATGACAACATTGTCTCATTTACGAAATGACAACATTGTCTCACTTAGGAAATGACAACATTGTCTCACTTATGAAATGACAACATTGTCTCACTTATGAAATGACAACATTGTCTCACTTATGAAATGACAACACTGTCTCACTTATGAAATGACAACATTGTCTCACTTACGAAATGACAACATCGTCTCACTCATGAAATGACATCGTTGTCCCACAAAATGATAACATTGTCTCACTTACGAAACACCATTGCCTCACTTACGAAATGACCAACGAAGCGCGCAATACGCCTCATGATCGCTGACATGCTTGCCAGGTTCATAATATGGCTAATGGCGATGTCCACCGTGTCGTCCTTGCTGAGAAAAAAAAAATCAATGAGGTGAGGAGATTCGTTAATCACATCAAGACGTTGCGGAGAGAACAATGGGTTGGAGGAAAAGAAACTGAAAAAGGGAGGCCAACAAAGCTAAACTTCAATATTTTAACGAAAAGATAAATCGAAAAAGATGGAAACTCCAGCAGACACGCTCTCACCAACACAAAATCATGCAAGAGCACCTTCTAAATTTACCAGCACAATGTATCATGTTACAAATGCCTTGTCTAAATGTTCAGGCAAAAAAATGGCAGCCAAAACACTCTGCCTGTGAGGAGACAACACCGCATTGCTGGTCAACATGCCTTAGTGTCCATCTGTAGATACTGACAATGGAGACAGGGAAATAATGCTTACAGTTTTCTGAGTATAGTCTCACCAGCATCAGCACCAACAATGCTGAAGTAGAGAGACATGGCTCGTTCCACAGATGGAGGTTGGAAAGGAACCAGCTGTATGGGAAAGACGACAGGGCACAAGTAGCGAGGACGAGAGGTGGGGTGGGGTAGGAGAGACAGAGGTAAGAGCATGAGAGGGAGTCAAAGAGTCTTAGAAAGATTGAAAAACTAAAACCAAGAGAGAAGAATTTCACAAATTTTGCTAAAAGTGGAACAATCTCTTCAAAGCTGATTTTCTCGGCACAGTTCCGATTATCACCTCATGACCAGCTTTCTCCAGAGCATTCTTCGCCTCCAGCACAGCACGTCGGTACGCCGGGGTCGGAGTGAAGAACCCATCATCGTCATAGTAACCAATCCTAAGCTGACGTTTGTGAGTGCATGCCTGAGAAAAAAAAGAGCATATGAAAACCGCACTCTTGGCATGATGCAGAAAGATGAAAGTTAAGTCACAAGAAAGACGGGGAGGGAGAAGAGAAAAGTCTGCGTACATGATTGCAGGGAGTGAACACAATCATAGAAGACAATGACTCAGCTTATCTGTCCACTTACATCGACATTAAAAGGCACAGGCACAACGTTGGGGTCCAGCTTCCATGCCACTTCGGAACACAAGGCTTGCATGAGCAGGCGACACCCGGCCACTGTCCGCGCCTGAGGGCCGGGAGTCTTGCCGACTGGAAGAGAAAAAGGCCAAGGAGAGGTAGGTAGGTAGAGAGGAGAGGAGAGGGGGAAGGAGGGAGGGAGGGAGGAGAGAGAGAGAGAGAGAGAGAGAGAGAGAGAGAGGTGGGAAGATGAAGTAGTAAGGCAGAAAAAGTGGAAAACACACCGATAGTACCAGTAGGTATGATGGATCTTCCAAATCAATAAGAAATCATGTTCTCCCACCACCTGTAATCTCAATTTATTACGCAGAGAACCCCGGCAGAAACTGCACTTGACCTTCTGTACAAATGTTCAATACACTGCAGTCCACGCATACACACAGTAGAATTCATACACGGGGCTCCACACACTTCGCTGTACAGACTGAACCAACAGTCAACAGAAATGTTTAAGATTCAAACCCGTCAATAGTATTGACACAGGCAGCCAAATGTTTAGTTTTAAAATTTAAACCTGTCTATAGTATTGACACACAGAACATACAGACACAGACACTTATGCACAAAATGTGTTGTCCTCACACATACCTCCAGAAAAGCCCTCCATGACTGTCAAGACACCAGCAGCACTGTGGGAAAGTTAAAGGACAAGGGCAACCTTTGAGAACAAGCGAGGCTACAATGGAGACCTTACAAACGGATGTCAAAAAATGCACAACAATACCCCTGTCTACAGCCTCTGGAACAACGAAGCTGTAAGAACGAAGCTGTAAGAACGAAGCTGTAAGAACGAAGCTGTAAGAACGAAGCTTTAACAACGAAACTGAGACTGACACGAGGAAACAAAATCCTAGGTTTGCATCCTTGTGTGTAATATGTGGCTTTGGCACACCACCTGACCTGACATTGCATCAATCCTCTCTCGTGGCAGTGTGACATAAACTTCATGTTTCTTCGGCAACAATCGCAGTTCATCATTACACTCTTCAATTTAAAATGAAAAGTCTACCTCATGAACTTCAATCCTTTGCCAGCACGTCTTTGAGGTACATTGTCCAGTCAGTGGCACAAAATTTTAGCGTGCATATGTATATGTTTTTGGACCCCTTTAAGCCTCAAACTTCACCTGACTCGACCAGCTGTTGGCTTGAGGCCAACAACTCCGCAGAACGCTGGGGGAATACGAGTGCTGCCAGCAATGTCCGTGCCAACTCCAAGAACAGACGCTCCAAGAGCAAGAAGCACAGCGTCCCCTCCAGTTGAACCACCTGGACTGCGCTGAGCATTGTGAGGGTTGGTTGTCACTCCGTAGATTGGGTTAGAGCACTCAAAGCTATGGCAACAAGAAGACGTAGATCAGAGATGTCATAGGGAAGATAGTGTCGGAAACAAGAAGGTAGCGAGCAAAGGACAGAGTCACTCGGGAAAAACGAGAATCAGATGCAGAGAGAAAGAGAAGAGAGGGGGGGTAGCAGAGGAGAGAAAGACAGAGAAACAGAGAGAGAGAGAGAGAGAGAGAGAGAGAGAGAGAGAGAGTGAAGTCGACAGAAAAGTGATTTCAAGCATCGACAACAAACTAAAAGAAAAGGACGAACCAATCACACTTACATCAATAAAACAAAACAGGCATTCTTGTCACTCCTCACCACCATGGTGGAGCTCAAGGAATCAAAACTGGAGCATCCACCACCGAGGTGACCAGAGATCCAGCGAAAAATTACTCAAACCAGCTAAAAAAAAAAAAAAAAAAAAAAAAAAAACGACGTCATCGTTGAACAAACTCTAATCGTTCCATTCCTCTCTCCTCCATGTTTCCTCTGAAGAAGCCCTTGCAGACGAAACATCAGATAATACTTCTCTTTCTCCGTCTCTTGTAGAAAATGATAAGTATCTTCCAATTCTGGTTGTTTCAATCAGCAGCTCCAACACGGGACTCATACCACTATGACAATAGCAGCCTCTAACACAGGAGTCATACCACTGCGACAATAGCAGCCTCTAACACGGGAGTCATACCACCGTGACAATAGCAGCCTCTAACACGGGAGTCATACCACCGTGACAATAGCAGCCTCTAACACGGGAGTCATACCACTGTGACAATAGCAGCCTCTAACACGGGAGTCATACCACTGTGACAATAGCAGCCTTTAACACGGGAGTCATACCACTGTGACAATAGCAGCCTCTAACACGGGAGTCGTACCACTGTGACAATAGCAGCCTCTAACACGGGAGTCGTACCACTGTGACAATAGCAGCCTCTAACACGGGAGTCCTACCACTGTGACAATAGCAGCCTCTAACACAGGAGTCCTACCACTGTGACAATAGCAGCCTCTAACACGGGAGTCATACCACTTGTGACAATAGCAGCCTCCAACACGGGAGTCATACCACTTGTGACAATCGCAGCCTCCAACACGGGGGTCATACCACTGTGACAATAGCAGCCTTCAACACGGGAGTCATACCACTGTGACAATAGCAGCCTCTAACACGGGGGTCATACCACTGTGACAATAGCAGCCTCCAACACGGGAGTCATACCACTGTGACAAAAAAAAATGAGAAAGATCAAATCACCTCATCATGGTTTGCGGAATGTTTGTCTTTACAAACGGCACAGCTCCCTGAAGAGAAAATGGAAAGAACAAGAGGCAGAAAACGGATCAGAATTCTGACATCAAGCTGCAGACGAACCAGCCAAACAGTCAAAAAGCATGGATGGAGAAACTTACATGTGCTTTCAACACCTGCACAATGACACAGTCTTCCTCACGCACGCCGATATTTCCTGCCACTCCAGCGGTGCTGTGCATGCCCTGGAAAAAAATCATACAAAAACATAGATCTGGAAAATCCCTGGAGGTCGTTTTACACCAGAAGGAAACACTGAGACGACGGTTTTTGAGGAAGTAAAAATCTGTAAGAATTAACAATAAAATTATGGTCTCAAATACAGTCTCCACAAAAAGTTTTCAACAGCAGTTCATTTTTATGAAAACTTTGAGGTTCATTCTGCCTTCTTATTTCACACCTGGATGTTAATGTTCTCCTTGATGGCCACAGGAAGACCATGAAGTATGCCGAGCTCTTCATTGGCAGTGAGGCGAGCGTCACATGCCTTGGCAACTTCCTAAAGAAGAGTGAGAGAGACAGAGAGGGGGGAGAGGAGGAGGAGGAGGAAGAAGAGAACACTAAGATGAAAAAAAAAAAAAAGAGTTAAACGAATCAGACATCTGGGGGAGAAAGGGCCAGAGAGATGAAGGAAGAGGAAGGAGGGGAGACTAATAAGGTGTTATAGGACGCACATAGACTTTATCTCAAAATGATTGTCAGAGCATGGTGCTCCAATTCCTCACCATGTCTCATATATCTCTGCAAGGCAATTCTGGATATGCCTAAAACACGCATTTGAAGAGCATGGCATCAGGCATATCAATCAAGTTTGTTCTGTGGAGATTTCAGTAACTGCCAGTTTATGAAACTAAAGGTCTATGATCACGTGTTAATTTTTCCAAATTTTATATTCATTGTTTCCATAGCAATATCCTTAAATGCAGTGTCATTTCCCGCAAAAAAACATTTGCATTAATCATAATTGTAAAGTTTGCTTGACACTTGAACGGACACTGCGACACTTGGTGAATGCCATTTAAAAAAAAACAAAAACAGTTTTCTCTGTTGTCACATTCACACGGTGCATCTATATTTTGAACACAGAATCCCTCGGTGCCCTGACGCGACTTTGAAAATGCGATGCACTTCAGTTTCAAAGCCGTGAGATTCGTCGCAGTGTCCCTTTAGGTATTGCAAGTGGGTGAGTTTCTGTAACAAATTCTCTCTAGATATCAGGCAGCAGGAGAGACCAAAATACTGTGCATGGTGCATGTTTGCGCTTTTGAACCAAGTCAGTCCACAGCAGGCGTTTGTTTGTTCGAGAGTAGCATTCCTACAGAAGGTGTGCGCAACAACACACTCACCAGCGCTCCAGGCACAGGCTCAGTGACACAGTTCACTTCCGGGGAGCTCAGCTGCAACGCCTGAAAGATCAGATGCAATAGTTGTTGAAGTTTGGGCTGACCATGAGCGGCCGCGCCCACACATAAAATTCGATAGCCTAAGACATGACAGCTTGAAGCCAAGCGAAAACTGTGTGTTGAGTTTATGCTAGCCAAAAGCAGGCATGTACGCATGTACTATAGGCGTGATGGACAGATAATTGTTATAATTCAGAATGCATGTATATTTTTCTTCTTCTTTTTTTTTTTTTCCATTAGTACCTTCAATGTAAAAGCCCGAACGACTTCCACCGCAGTCAGTTTTCCCTGACGAAGGTCACGAAGCAGCTCCTCTACGTTCTTCGAAGTCAGACTGGTATCGGCCTCATCACCGTCCGACTGTCGTCTGAGCTGCTCAAGAGCATCTTCTCTTGCCTGGGCAGCTTCCCTCGCCCGCTCTTCGCGCAGCTTTCGCAGACCTCGACGTCGGAAGTAGCGGAAGGCCATAGTTCCGAGAACAGACACAGCTGCTAAACCAAAGGTGCCCTTCGTACCGAGCACCCGCTGGCAGGTGCCCCAAGCTTTAGTTGTCAGCATCGCTGGCCTTAAAAGAGAGAAAGTCTCGCTCAAGCAACAAATCAGACTGCGAGAAGGAAGTTTCCCATTAAAAGACAGCTGCAAAGGACTCTCATGCTCACGCTGCCGCGAGCCGGTCCAGCAAGCTCACCAAAGTACTATAGTCTAGCTATTATTAATTGCAAGTCGTGATCTGGCCTCGAACCAGGCCCAACCGCTTGTTGATATGGTGACGAGCGAGGGCACGCGCTGGCATGGCCATATGCATACGACTCCAGCTACTGATCATGCTGCGCTGATGGGGCACAGATCTACATGTACATGGATCGTGCGAAAATGGCGCCGCGCCGTGTTGGTCGAGCGCGTCTTCTCCACTACCACGACTACAGTGTCCGGTTGCTCCTCTTTCAGTGCCTGGCACTCCTCCTGCAACCTTTTTATTCTCTTCTGTCAGTAACTTGTCGCGCTCTCGAACCGCCCGCGTATTCTCATTCAGTTCTCGAGCCAGGGGCCAGCGCCAGTGTCTTTTTTTAGTTTTTTTTTTTCACTGTTTTTTTCCGTTGCCCATGACGGTGTGCCGGTGACCGGACGGCCGCAGGCTGGCCGGAGCAGAACGTGTGGCTGTCGCGCCTGAAAAAAAAAGGTTTTTAAACAGAAATAGTGCACGATCAGCTGTGTCCAACAGAAGCAAAATCAGAGGGCAGGAACTTTGAGATTATGTTCTTACCTAGTGACTCTTGAGGATCGATTGCGCCGGAAGAAAAACCAGGGAAATAAGAACAACTGAAAAGGAGGCTGGCTGCGAAAGCTGCGAAAGAACACCGAGTCACCGACGGATCTTCCATTTTAAAGGGTCGATCTCGGTCAAGCTAGTCCTTGGGCCAATTCAAAAAATCGTAAAAAGTGTTCATCCCTTCGAGAGCGGGCGAAGGTTTGACTTTTGTAATGGGTAAAGGACATGTTGCAGACTTCAAATCCGTTTGTTGGGCTTAAAAAAAGTATTAAAATGTTGTCGAAATGATGGGTTTTCGAGGGGCGATTCGGCAGACCGTTATCACCACGGAGACGAAGCGTTCGCGTGG